>JAMWEH010000768.1:0-21741 GCA_024721245.1 Mitragyna speciosa | reverse complement strand
TTGCTGGTATAGGCCTACCTCAATAGTTCTTTGCTAGTAGTTCTCTTCCTATTCATTTATTAACTACTGGATGTCCTACGAAGGGGATGCTCATGTTGGTGGAAAGGCCCTTTGCTAAATTTCTTTGGAAAGGTTCTATGGAGCGTGATCAGCATCATTGGATAAAATAGAGAGATCTTTGTTTTTCAACCAAGGAGGAGTGTGTAGGTATTAGAGCTCTATCTACAGTTTACTCAGCATTTTCTATAAAGTTATGGTGGCAATTTCGATCTCAGTGTTCTTTGTGATCTGATTTTCTACATAAGAAATACTATTTTAATGTTCATCCTAACCAGGTTCTGTTAGTGTATGCCCTAAAACCAAGTTGGTTTTTGAGATTTTTATTACGCTTATTTCGTATTATACTTATATATGTGGCTTTTTCTTTGTCATTTAATACTTGTTATTAATATTACTTGTTTATTTGATAAAGTCTATAGAATATTAACTGTGTATAAGAGATTGTAGGAGTTACGATGATGAGACTCTTATTACATATTAAGTTATATTCTTAAATATCCCTAGTCGTAGTATTAATGAGATTGGACATCTTAATATGGGAAGATTAGCGCATACTTTGCTTCTACTTAGGGTAAGTAGTAGTTGATCTCGTCAACTATGGTATGTGACACCTAAGCTGGTATGTGGATGCTTGTTAGAGAACAAGTTTATTAAATTGATCCGCTAAGAGTTACTGTTCATAGTGCTAATGAATTATACTCTTAATGGCAATGGTATAAGTGATCCTTAGATTTCAGGTTACCATGGTATCTTGAGTGTGGATTGCTATGCTTTGACTCTATTGCTCGGTGCTCGTAAAAGAGTAGCCCATACGATAGAGATTGGGTATAGTATGAAGCATGGAAGGATAGTGAGTAATCGATATAAGATTCACCACTCCTTATTAAAGGAGATTATATCCCGGATTGGCCACTTGTTGAAATATGACTTAAAGAATCTTTTGCGCAAAAGTGAAAGTATGACTTGAAAGAGTTTCAAGGTTATACTTTTATGGAAAGTTGTATTTCGGGAATAAGAAATTGTTAATTAGTCATTTAAAAAGTGCGCACTACACTCTTGGACTAATTGGGATATAGTGTGGTGAAAGGATATTAATTACACAGTAACATTGTCATTGATAAGTGTAGTCTACCATATGACTTTCCTATTCATTTGGGTAATCATGATGCATTGCTAGACGCCACTCATGATCTATAAGTGCAAATTAATTAATTAGTAAATTAATGATAAATTAAAGTGTTAATTTATCTAGCTCTTAATTAATTAATTAATGAGCTATAATTTGTACTTATTGCCAACGTGAATGGAACCTAATGGGTAACACACAATAAGAACATGGTCTTTGGGTTAAATTGTTGTTAAGATAAGTATAAGATACTTATGGGGTTAATTTATGTGATAAATTAACTTAAAGGACTTAATTATAAATATTCTAAGTCTTGATGGAAATTATTTTACTAAAAGGAATTAAGAAGCTATTTGGTTTCCTTCTGGAATAGGTTTCCTAAAGGAATAGGATTAGTTTAAGGTAAGCTCCCTAAACTTTCTTGGTTTCCAATTGCTCTTGTTTCCTTAAAGACTAGGATACTACATCTATAAATAAGTCCATGCCTTGACTCTTGGAAGATTGATGAAACACAACACAAAATCTAGAGAGAGAAAAATTGAGAGCATGAGAGGCATTTCTCTTCTCAAGAAAAATGTAACGCCCTAGAAATTCACATCAAAACCCATTTAATTCATGTTATGTCCATTAGTAGAAAAAGAGAGAAAAGAAAAGAAAGGGAAAACCGAAATGTATTTTATAAGGAGATTTTTTTTTAGGGTTTAGTATTAACCTTTGATTCATTAGTTGAAAGATTACTTGAGTTAATTAGGTTAAGTAAATGAGATTCTTTCATGATTAAGTGAGACATCTAAGTACCTAATTGGGATTAATTTTATTGGACCATTAGTTTATATTAGAGTTTAATAGTGACTAACTTATTCTACTATTTTCTAGTCTTTTGATCAATTGAATTTTAGCTCAATTTTACTCAAAAATTTCACTTATTCTCTTGCTTTCTTTTCTTTCTTCTTGGCCGAATTTTTCTTCTCCTTTTCTCTCCTCATGGCCGGCTCTCTCTCTTCTCTATTTCTTTTCATTTTTGCTTTAATAATTTGTGCCATAATATTGCTAGTATTAAATGATAAGAGATTACAAAGTTCTACCAATCAAATTGATCCAAGTAATCACTATTGCATTAAAAGACTACCTCTTCACTTTATTCTTGTTATGATTTTATTGGTTATTCTTTTTCTCACCTTTTCTTTATTTCTTTTCCATTTTCCTAGCCTATTTCTCTCTCTTTTTCTTTCTCTCTTGGCCGAATTCCCTACCCCCTCTTTCCTCTATCTTTTGTTTTAAAAATTTATGCCATAAAACTTGTTAGTCATTAGGTGATAAGTGATTAAAACTTTCCACTAATCATATTTCACCAACTAGTACCTATTATGTCTTAAAAGTCCAAACCCTAGCTTGCTTCTTGTTAAGTTATTATTGGTTATTCTTTTTTCCTTATCTTTTCTTTATTTCTTTTCTATTTCCATAGCTTACTTCTTTCTCTTTTCATTCTCCCTTAGCACTCTTTTCCTCTCATTTTTCTCTCAACTTCTTGAAGCTTTCTCTCCAAATTTCAAGCAATTTCACCATAGAAATTTAGTTTTTCTTCTTCCTAAGCAACCTTCTAAGCTTGATCAAGGTATGTACTATGAACTTTTCCTAGTAATTTCAAGTTTTATGTAGAGTTTTGTACAAGTTTATATCTAGATTCTTGGTACTACTACATGAAGAACATAGTTTGAATTGAAGATTTACTTGCTAGATAAAGTGTTTTTGTGGTTAGATAGACTAGTAACTAGCATTTAAACCTTGAAATCTCAAGTATTATATGTTGCTTGGTTGAAGATTCTTGGAATAGAATTCTTGAAATTGAGTGGAATTTTGATTGAATTTGAACTTGAATCGAACATAGAAGTTGTAGAACTTGTTGAATTGGGTTGGATGGCTGTCTTTCTTGCAGGTTAAAATTTGGGTTAGTCCAATTAAGTGGAGATGCTGCCGAAATTTCGGTAGAAATAAATAAGGGAAAAATGGTAGATGAACATTTCTAACCTAGAATGTGCTCAATTTAAGGAAATTGATGTGCAGGAATTTTTAGAAAATCATCTAGTGATGAATTGAATTTTTCTAGGACGGGAAAACCCTAGAGCCAAAACCCTAAATCTAAAACCCTAAACCCTAGGGTAAAACCCTAAGCTCTAGAAACCCTAGAAATGAAACCCTAGAGATAATTGGGTTGTTTCTTGAATTTTCTTGCTAATTTACATAGGATTTTAATTAGGTTTTCATCAGATTATTTCTTTTAAATTTCAGGACTTGAAAGTGAATCTCGACTTTTACGAAATATTTTCTAGGCATTCCAGGTGAGTGTCTCTATGTGTGCATGATGCATGAAATGTTTGTCGTGCTTGAGAATGTTATATTAAGAAATATTATGCTATGCTTGTAATTGTTATGTTATGACATGTGTTACTTGAGGAAAGATGTGTACTTTATCACATCTATTCCGCAATGTGTTACACGCTTTCATTATCTAATGTGTTACTTGTGCATGAGACTTCCGTGACTAACTTCACAGTTACTTCAATTATAGTCAACTTAGACAGGCTTGGGAGGATATAAGGTGCTGGGTATTTTAGGGCGTGATGTTCTTTCCCTTATGAGTTGTGAATCCTCAAAGAGGCCAACTCCGGATTGAACTTTCTTGCGTGTTGGCCCTTCAGGGTTGAGATTTTTCTCCCTGGATGTGGTAGCCTGTACGAAGGTTATAAGGTGAACGGTGGTTAGGGTTCTTGCTTGATAATACTGGCATGACCTTTGATAAAGATCTGAGCTATTATCTCAGTCCTAACGTCATGGTTACATGATCAGTACTTGCTCTTTCTGCGGTTAAGCTTGCTTCCGTAGTTGAGCCCTGTATCCGTCATTGACTACTTGTTAATTAAAGTGTTCATGCTCTACTTATTTAATCTTGTCAATTATTTTGTTCAATAAAATAATAGATTCTGGGTATAACTGCATGACTTGGACACTCACTGGGCTATTATAGCTCATCCCGTTCATTTGTTTTCTTTAACCAGGTTTCCAAAAATATTAAAGCGGGAAAAGCTGATTTTGGACGTGTACATGTTTTATTTCGTGTATTTTGATAGCCAAACTATTTTGGGCTATCTTGGTGAAAAATCATGTATATTGTGACGTGTAAACTTCTTGATGTTACTTGTACCTTTAAATTAAGTAATATGAATATATTTTATTTTATTTTATTTATCTCATTTTATTTGTAGTTAAGCACGCGTGCATGTTCTAAGTGAGTGCTCGACTTGAGTCCTGGCGAGAGCTAGGCAGGCAGTCCGCTAAGCCCTTTGGTGCGCCTCTGGGTAAGGTGGGGTTGTCACAAAAAATGCCACCTCTCTTCTTCCTAATAATTAGGGTTTCTTTCTTCTTCTTGTGTTCTTCATGAATCATTCAAGGGTGCTAGCACTCAAAAGACAAAGCAAGCAAGCCCAAAGGTTCCTAAAGATCATGTTCGTGTGGATACCGTTGGAGGTTCTACACTTGGAGGGCTTTTCATGGTAGATCAACACCTTCATCGAATAGGATCTTGCCCTTTGAAGCATAGAAACCTTCTGTGCTTGAGGTATTTGTGCTAAACACCCTTTAATCGTATAGATTATATCAAAGAGATCCATGGCTAAGGTAATAAAATTTTAAATTTTCCGTTGCGTTGCTCCCCTTATTACCTTACAGGTTCAAGTATCCATCTTTGCAACAGTCACGTGGAAAAGAATGATACGAATGTGGTATGTAACTGAATCTTACATTTATTGGATTTTAAGGGATGAGAAATGTAGCTTTTGATTTGATAATTGGCTTGGATCAGGCCCTTTGTGTTGGAGAGCAAATTCTTATTTTGATCATAAGGTGATTGATTTTGTAGTGGATGGCAGGTGGAATAGCAAGATGCTGGAAGGGTGGTTACCTATTGATATTTTGCAGGAGATCATTCAATTTGCCATTCCCTCTTCTCTATCTTCTCCAGATTTATGCGTGTGGTCTCTTTCCAATAATGGTAATTTCTCTGTGTCGTCTACTTTTCAATTGATTCGTACGATTAAATATAGATCATGGATTTTTCATAGACTATGACTCCCTCAAGTTCCCACAAAAGTTTCCTTTTTTATGTTACAATTAGTGTGTTAGAAACTACCTGTGCAAGATGCTATATGGAGGTTAGGGTTTTCTGGTCCTACAAAATGTTTTTGTTGTACTACTGAAAACTTTGAATCCTTTAGGCATTTATTTCTGACTGGGACCTCAGCTTCTTTGGTTTGGCAATGGTTTTGCAATGCATTAGATGTTGCTCACAATAATATATCTATCCGATCTTGTCTAGCTACTTGGTGGTTCAAATCTTCTAGCATGAAATATCTAGATTTTGTGCTTCGTGTGATGCCTCTAATGATTTTTTTGACACATTTGGAAGGCTCGGAATGTTTCTATGTATGCAGGTGGTCAGATGAAATGGAGGATTATCTGCATTTCTATTATGAGGGATATTCAAGCTATGTTCTATATAAAATTTCCAAATGTGGTTCCAATCAATTTGGAGTGGAATGCTTTTTTGGGTGCTATTTCATTGATGAAGGAGCAAAAAGTTGGTAGATGGATTAAATGGGTAAAGCCTCCACATGGTCACTTGCTACTTAATACTGTTGGCTTTGCTAAAAATAATCCAGGTAGTAGTGGTAGTGGTGGGGTATTACGTGATGATCAAGGCAATTTGATGTTTGCCTTTTCATGTTTTTTTTGGGCGTTCTACGTGTCTCCAAGCAGAAGTGAAAGCTTTGCTGTATGGTTTACAGTTGTGTGAACAGTATGGGTATGATAGTGTTGATGTTCAGTTGGATTCAAAGGTGTTGGTGGATATTTTGGCAAAGGTATGGGACATCCTTGGTCTATACTTCTAGAAATAGAGTGGATTAGAGGGTTTCATTTGATATCTATATCTCATTATTTTAGACAGGCTAATAGAGTAGCTGATGTTTTAGCTAATGTAGGATGTGATGATCGTCGTACTTCTATTTATTTCTCTATTAATGTGTTGCCTATATTAGCTTTTGGAGAGTTTAAGATGGATAGATTAGGTTTTCCTTCATTTCGGCCTGGTTAGCTATTCATGTACTTTCTGGAGGTAAGGTTCATATCCCCCTCCTTGTTTCTTTGTTTTTTAATTAATAAAATTTAGGGTTGGTATTCCTCCACCATGTACGGGTTTGCCAAAAAAAAAATTATACAATAACAATATGGGTAGAGCTATTGGCACTCTATTTTATATTTCTGAAAGAGAATGGAGTGTCAATATTAAAAACACAAAGTATTAATATCATTACTCTTAAAAATTATAAAGATAATGAAGTGCCAATATTAAAATGTGAATAATTAATATTGTCATTTAAACAATATATTTTGGTATACTTTTTTAATTAAAATATTTTTATGTTTGATGCATTACAATGGAAGATTGCAAAAAAAAAAAATTGTTATTTTATTTTTTATAATTTTTTTCTTGAATATCGTCTCTGATGTCCAAGTACAACACAAGTACCATTAATAAATTCTTTGCACTATTTTAAAATAATGTTCAACTAATTAGTAAATCTTATTTTAATAAATGCATAAATTGCAAGTTAATTAATTTATTTACATCTAATTATGACTACTTTATCTACTTTACCAATAGACAAATGAAGAGATTCAGAATTATACCCATCAAATTAATGTATAAACAAATCCGATATAATGATTTCTCTGTATATTTAAGAGATATGACAAATTCTGTGTTACTTTATTCGGCCAAAATAAAATTTGATAACATGATTTATTATATAGGTGAAGTTTTCTTGGACAAAGTGCTAATTATTTATTGATATTAGACACTAGAGGTCATAGCAATTGCAATAACTCCTCCTAGCTACACTTATTTAATAACATTAACCAAATAAACTTAATTTACTAACATTATATTATTGATAATTGCAAAAAAATTACAATTAATTAAAGAAAGTACAATTAATTTAATTTTCACCAAGCTTGAGGTGGAAGTTGACTCTGCAGTTTTGGTGCATTTACTCCGGACAAATGCAATTGGTAAATGACCTGTATGTCTGATTCTACAGCAAATAAGATTAATTTTGTTTGATCTTTCGGCTTCAATCACTCATGTGTGACGATAAGCGAATTCAGTAGCAAATGGAATAGCAGCATTAAAGCTAAACTCTAATAAGCAATTTGAGTCAAGAAACCATCTTCCCAAGCATATCAAAGCACTAGTTCTTAGTGATAAAAATAATATTCCATATATTAGATTACATAATGTAAGGGAGTACGCTTTATTTCAATTTTTACAAGTATTTTTTTATGTAATAAATTTGAGATAAGGTTTTTGTCCCCCTTCACTTTATTAATAAAATTGGGAGTGGCATCCCCCTTCCCCGCGCAAATGGAGTTAGCCAAAAAAATTTTAATTTAATTTTAACAAAAGTACCAATAATTTTAAAATAAAAAATGTTAAAGTTTTTGTCTACACAAAAATAATCCACAACACAAACAAACAAAATAAAAACATGATATATTTTAGTTCAAAAATTCAAGACAACTAAGTCAAATTATTATAGATTTTATTCTAGTCTGACATATAAATATGATTATATTTAATATTTAAAAAGAAAAATATTTTATTCTGAATTGGATTACCATATTAGACTGAAATAATTTTATTATCTATTTTGGATGAAAAGGCATTTTGAGGGGAACAAAAAATTCTCCATTCTAGGCCACTACAGCATATCAAACACTAATATCAAGAGTAGGTATCTGTCACCGGACAGGAATGAAAAAGAAATCAAGTTTGGAAAACTCCCAAAAGTAGGCCGTAAAAATGTCAAGATTTTAAAACAGTACTGAAAGAGGAATATTAATAAATAACTTACTATACAGCCCGAATCTTGACGAACAAACACCCCAATACCCATCCCATCTTCATGGCAGTCCCCGCGAAAATCTCCCTTCTATCCCAGAAACTCATCATATATGAATTCCAACACCAACAAAGATGAGCTCCTTCATCAAGTAACAAAGCAGGTACCGCCTTCCCTTTATTCGTTATGCTTTCTTTTACCTCGGTTTGTGATGCACCAAGTGTTTGATCATTTGCCTCTTTGAAATCTTGATGATCTTCTCAATTGTAGATGAATGAATGTGAATTTGCTTAAAGAAATAGATTATTAAGGGTGCAGTGATCCGAGATTATTAGATAGCAAGTAAGGCTTTCAACGAACTGAGCCATTAAGGAAACGAACTGAGCCATTAAGGAATAGTTCGGCCTGATTGTTACGAATCGAGTCAAATAGAATGGTATATGCCTATATGGATGGTAATGTTGGCTAGAAAATTAAAGCAGTTGTATCTAGAAATAAAGGTAAAAGTTTCTGAACATTAGTTTCTGAAGCAACTTTAAACTAGTGTAAAGTAGCCTAAATAAATTGTTTTTGGGTTGGATGTTCCTGTTGTTGAATCGAGAAATGGAAGGAACTTGAGATTATTTTCTGTCTGTAGTGCTTACAAGTTTCTATCGGTTCATAGTTAAGTGGATGATTCATTGCACATTCAGTCTTGGTGAATTAGTTTTTCATTTTACTTACCATGTTTTTGTTGAAAAGGGCTTTACAGGTTTTTGTAGAATTTGTTTTGCCAATCTTTTTCTTCAACAACAAATAAAAGAAAAAAGGTCGGCAAAATTCAATATGGAACTTGTGCCACCAGTTGTGCTTTTGGTTGGATAATTGTTATTTGTTGTCTGGCTGAACTTTCTATCTTTTGGGTCATTTCAAATAAGTAGCTGCAATGCAGAGCTAACTGTCGTAATATGACTCATTATGTCCTTAGATGGTGTTATTTTGGTGTTTCAGTTTGAACATTGCTTTTTGATGACAAGGAGTAAACTATAACCTCAGATTGTTGCCTTGTGGAGTAGTGGTGTGGGAATTGTTGTTAGGTAGTTGATTTGTCTTGATTTTTGAAATAGGTATGTTGATTCATCATCATCTCTTGCCATGTTCTAACTCATAATGTTGTTTGCCGTATATCTTCATTTACGAATGAGCTTTGACCAATCATTCTGCATAGGTGCTCCTGGCAACTGTTCACAAACACGATCTAAATGAAATTAAAAAAAAAAAAAAAACTGTGTTTGAATTTTCTTTCTTTTTTTTATCAACTTCTCTGGCCACTCATCAGTTCACTGAGAAAACCTCTTTGTCAGCATTTTGCAGATGCTTATAAACATTTATCTGTTATAGTTACAAGATTGAGAACGTGAAATGTTGCTTTAGGGGAAGCAACAAACTATCTTCCACTGTTTGGTGTCAAGCTTGTTCTTTGAGATGCCAAGACCTTTTCTGTCGCAATAACACTTTTGGATGTGCAAAGGATGCGATCAAATGTTGATACATATTGGATTGCAGTTTACCATTCTATTGCCATGCTTAATGCACAGTATGAGCCATTTCAATGTCATGCAAGTTGATGAGGGCCAAATTGGAAAACCAACTGGAGTAACACACAGGTCAATAGTAACTATACAACATGGCAGCATGGCCATATATGCTAATCACGAACTTCTATTTTAGCAAAGACAACATTAAGTTAAATCCTGGTTTTGGCAGGCTGAACATAACTCCATGTTCTGGAATCTGGAAAACACTTTTCCAACTGAATAACCTTCCCTCTCATGAAGATGCTTCCCTTTCCCATGAAACTCAGTTTCTCACCCCGTCTTCTCTCAAAATCCTTGATTTTCTTCTCCTCAAAAACCCCAGTGGAACTCAAATCCAAACCCAAATCTCATCATCACCCACCCAACTCTAATCCTCATAGAGTCATGCAACTCAATGCTTCAACTCAGGCAAATCCAAGCCCACATGACCCGAACTGGCCTGATACTCCACCTCTTTCCAATCAGCAGACTCCTCTCATTTTGCGCCTTGGATCCCAGTGGAAACATCCATTATGCAAAATTGTTGTTTTCTCAAATTTTGCATCCCAATGTATATATTTGGAACACTATGATAAGGGGTTATGTCAACTATAAATTGCCTGAAATAGCTTTGAGCTTTTTCAACAGAATGATTAAGAAAGATGTTGAGATGGACAATAGAAGTTTTGTGTTTTCATTGAAAGGTTGTGGAATTTTGAGTGGGAATGCAATGGGATTGTTGGTGCATTGTAGAATTTGGAAGATGGGTTTTGTGGATGACTTGATTGTGAGGAATGCATTGGTACACTTTTATAGTCAGAAAGGGCAATTGAGCAATGCAAAAGGAGTGTTCCTTGAGAGTAATGTGAGGGATGTGGTCTCTTGGACTTCTCTGATTGATGGTTTTGTCAGGAAAGGTATGGCTGATGTGGCATTGGATTTGTTTGGGGAAATGTGTTCAAGTGGTCTTGAACCTAACGAGGTTACAATGGTAGCAGTGTGTTCAGCATGTTCAGTTAAGGGGAATTTGAATTTAGCAAGATCAGTTCATGAACTTATTGTTAGGAAAGGTGTGAAATGCAGTCTGAATTTGATGAATGTTATGTTAGATATGTATTTGAAATGTGGTGATTTGCATAAAGCTGAGGATATATTCTACAGAATGGATGTAAAAGATGTATTTTCATGGACAAGCATGATCAATGGCTATGCAAAAAATGGAAAGATAGATTTGGCAAGGAAGTGCTTCGATGAGATGCCTGAAAAGAATGTGATTTCTTGGACTGCAATGATAGCGTGTTATTCCCAAAATAATAGGCCAAGAGAAGCTCTGGAGATTTTCCATGAAATGGAAATGGAAGGATTAATTCCAATTGAGAGTACATTGGTTTGTGTGCTCTCTGCTTGTTCTCAATTGAGTTGTTTAAATTCAGGAATGCGGATTCATGATTATTATATTAAGCAAAAGCGCATAGTTCTTAGTTTAATTCTAGCTAATGCGTTGATAGATATGTATTCTAAATGCGGTAGCATTGATGCTGCTGCAAACATTTTTATTCAAATGCTAGAGAAAGATTTGGTGTCCTGGAATTCAATGATAGTAGGATATGCTTCACATGGGTGTGCCAAAGAAGCCCTCGTCCTTTTTGAACAGATGAAAAATATTGGATTTAAGCCTGATGATATCACATTTGTCGGTGTCCTTTCAGCTTGTGCTCATGGTGGATTAGTCAGTCACGGCTGGGAGTATTTTAGAAGCATGGAAGTACATGGATTGAAACCTACAGTGGAACACTATGCATGTTTGATTGATTTGCTTAGTAGAGTTGGGTGCCTTGATGAATCCTATGAGCTGTTAAAAAAAATGCCAATGAAACCAGATGCAGCTGTTTGGGGTGCCATGCTAAATGGTTGTAAAATGCATGGAAATCTTGAGCTGGGTAAGCTTGCAGCTGATAAACTTGTCCTTCTGGATCCTAAAGATAGTGGCATTTATGCCCTTCTTGCTAGTTTATGTGCTAAAGAAAGGAAATGGACTGATGTGAGAATGATTAGAAGCATGATGAGAGAGAAAGGTACTAGAAAAAATCCAGGATGTAGCTTGATAGAGATGGAGGGAAAGTTTCATGAATTTTTTTCTGCAGATGAAACACACCCTCAATCCAAAGCTATATATAAAGTGTTAGATGAGATCTTCTTAGTGTCAAAACTGCAAGTTGACAGTTCATGTCATCGGTATGGTCATGCTCTCTTTTTCATGTGAAGTTTCTTCTAAAGCCTCTACAAATTATGATGAGCTTGTCTGCCATAGTATCTGCTGGGTAAACAAGTGATGAAAATTGCAAGAATAGAATTGTAATTGGACACACCCACCAATAGAACATCCGGCTTATGTGCACAATGTGCTGACGCAACACCGTGTTGCAACCTAAGAGGAAGGTATTGGATAGTTGGTGTCCTTGTAAAGTTGGTGAAAATATATGAAATCTTACGTTGTGTTCCTTGTCTTGACAGGTTGAAAAGGCACTTGGCAAATTTGATTTGCCACCATATGTAGGAGGTGAACCTACGTAAAGATTACTCTATAGCTCATAAAGGGTTCAGAGAAGCCAAATGCTGGTGAAAAAAGTTTTATGACCTCCCTTCCATGGTCTGACAGAAATATTTATGGAAGATTTGGGACTGCACTTTGCTCCGTTTGATATATGTCAGTGCAATTCCGACTAACAATATGTGTCACATACAGTACTTGTTAGTTGGCACCAGAATTTGAGGAAATGTTGGAAATTAATTGCATCTATCGCTTTCTTCTTTTGGAGTTTGACTTGGATCACCTCTGATGCCTTCCATCCTCTCTTATGTCCTGTTTAGCTTTGGCTCTAAAGGGATCTTTGTACGATACAACTCAATACATATTGTATTTAACTAATTTATTGTTCTACTTGCGAATGGAAATTATTTTGCTAGTCAGTCTGTATTTTTTAATATACTAGAAAAGCTAGAACTAGTGGTTCTGAACAATTTTGCTGTAATTGCCAATGGTAAACCTTTTGTGCTGCGTTCACTGAAGCATTTTAGCTTGAGAGTCACCAGTGTATAGGCGGCTGACCTAGGTAAGCACTGGCAACTATTTGTAGTTAGATTGATAAGTAATTGATGCTGTGGTTGCTGCACTTCCTGTTCAATTTTATTACAAAGTGTACCAATGGCAGTTTAAAGGAATATTGAAGGAGAGTTGCTTGAAGCACATAATTTGATTAGAGCTTAAGTGAGCTTCTGCAGAGCTAAATATTAGCCACAAACTAGGTGAGAACACTAAGTTGTTGAATTAGGAGAACAATTGCATCTCAGCCTTTGGCCCATTCGACTAGGGGAAATTTTGCAATAAAATATTGGGAAAATTCCTTGTAAAGATGATGGAAGTTTTTAAATGAATAAAACGGGCCAATGGTTCATATAATTCGTTACAAGGGCAAAAGTTATTTTGGCTAAAAAAATAAAATTTACTACTTTAGACAAATAAATGTTTTTACCCCTAATATCATATAACAAATATTCTAATCTTAACAAACTGATATCCTATAACAAGTGTTCCAATTTTTATAAAGAGATACAACTTTTAGATAATTGCTTACTGCTAAAAGCGTTCTTCTCTTACCTATTGTTTACTAAATTCAGAAGTAAAAATCATCTCCAACTTTAAATTTGCAATTTCAAACTCTGTCCTAAAACTAAAAGAATTCTACATTAATTATTTTTCTTATTGATTATTATTCATCAACTAAAATTTGTGAAGATAAATAAATTTTTTTTTGGAATTTATATTAAAATATGACTTCTTCGCACATCTAGCAATCTGGTTTTTTAACCTTTAGGTGGAACAACAACTATCTGACTTTTTAGCCTTTAATTAAACAATATAGAGATAAATCTTAAACATAACCAACTACTATATTACTTCCTAATTATAAGATCAAATTCTTAACTTAAAAAAATTAAAACTTTTACATAATTATGTATCTCAGGTTTCACTCCAACATATAGTCACAATACAATGGAGCCAGTGGTTTAAACTCAAAAGTTATTGGGCCATTCCAGATCCAGGGTGCTGCAATTGGTATGCAAGACTAGGCTAATGGTAGTAGGCCATACGCAAAAAAGTGCGAAATTTGGATTGAACTTTGTGATGAAGCAAAGGCCCTAGCACAGGGTAAGAATGGTTGCGAGGATGCAAAGGCCCTAGCGTAGGGTGAGAATGGGCCAATTATACTAGGTTGTGCCTGCGCGACATAGTGCAAAATTTGGATGGAACTTTGCTAGGATGCAAAGCCATGCTCGACTTTGCAACATAATGTGAAATTTTGATTTTATTTTGTGAGGGTACAAAGGCTCTAACACAAGGCAAGACTAGGCCAATGGTATTTGATCATGACTATGCGATGTAGTGCAAAATTTAGATTAAACTTTGCAAGGATGCAAAGGTCCAAAGGAAATATGAATGTGATACCAGGTCTTCCCAGATCGGTGGGCAACTAATAACTTGGTTTATGTTCAAAAGCTATTGACCATTTGCTCTTGCTCTCTTCACACAATGAGATTAGGCCAATGGTACTAAGCTAGTGTGAAATGTAAATTGAATTTTGCAAGAATGCAATACCCCTAACAAGGAGTCAGATTGGGCTAGTGGTATTGGGCCATGACTTCGGTATGCAGTGCAAAATTTGGATTGAACTTTGCAAGGACGCAAACTCACAAACGAAGATGGACGTATAATACATTCTCTTGTATCAGCTAATTGATATATAATATATTGAGTTGTGGACTAATAATAATTTGGTTTATGCTAAAAGGTTATTGGATCTGTCCAAACCCAATAACTTGGGTTTTGGTATATAATGTCCTAATTCGCAGGCTGGTAATAACTTGGGTGTCGATATATAATGTCCAAACTCATGAGTTACAAATAGCCTGATTTATGCTCAAAAGTTATTGGACTAACCCTAATCTAAGGTGTTACAATCCGAAAAGAATGAACATACATAAAATAATGGTTGATATCCATAGTTATATGAATTGTGGTCATAAATAGAAATAGCAATAGTGAGACTTATGTAAATGATTATGTTTCAGTCTAGGTTATTTTATGTACTAGATTTAGAAATTGTCTAATTTTAGTTTATACAAGTTAATTAAACAAACATGACTTGGTTTAAATACTTATTTTGTCATGGGTAATTGGGCGTTGGTAAGAATAGAATAAGTTTTAGTTTTGTTATATGGTCTAATAGAAATAACTAAAGTTCAAATAAAGACTTGGGGATTTTGAAATCTTGAATTGATATCATATTTTAGACTTGAAAGTTTTTGAGATTATTGGCCAAGTAGACCTATGAGTTTTTAGTATTTTATCAATGTAATTATTAAAGTGGGAATTGTATTTTTTCTTTGACCGTGATTAGTTGGTGAGTATTAATGGAATCAAGATTATTTGAGTTAGCGAAGTGGAAATTGAATTTTGAAAGTAAATGGTTTCTAACCTTTCTCATGTTTTTAAAAAATCCATTGTATATATATGTATGTATGTATGTATGTATGTTTTGGCTCTGATTATCTACTGATAGTGATTAATCAGGCCATGCACGCATGTTTATGTCCCTCCTAACTAGGAAAAAGTTAGGCTAGATATCTAGTACTGGTCCCTGGATTGATAAATCTGAGCCTACTCATGTACGAATAAGTACGCATGAATTATGTTTCGTTTTGACATGCCATAACCTTTCTATGTATTATGTATTATTGTTCTTGCATGATTATGAAACACGTGTTATAGAATGAATGCCCAAACTAGTGAGAAAATGGTAGAACTACTTACTGAGCATGTTGATTGCTCACTCCACTTATATTATTTATTTTACAGGAGCTTTTAGTTTAGACTAGGCGAGTGGGTACATAGCTACTCAATAAAGTATTTATATTTGAGGAATAGTTGGTAGGTGTATGGCAATGTGCCAATAACAGTAGTTTACCTCATGTTTAGTGTTATTTATATTCCTTAAGATTATTTGATGATTTTTATGAATGTAAAGTTCCATTATTTGAGGATGTTTTTAATAATTGGGGTATTTAATATATATGATGGCTATGTTTTAGAATTGCTTTGATCATGTTTAGAGTCTCGCGTATTGGGTGAGCCAAATACGCGACATGTTACACTTGAACGCGGAGTGTGACATATATGAACACATTAAAATAGCTCAATCACTTGGAGCTATTTCTCTACAGAAAGGCTGAAGAAAAAATTTTCATCAAGGAAAAAATAGCAGTGTAATATTTTCAGAGAGATTTCTTTGCCTATGGAATATTAGCTTCGTTTGAATATGCATTATTTAGAGAATTATTCAGAATAATTATTTGGAGGATTTTTTTTGAGTTTTTCGAAAAGGTAAAAAAATGTTTGGATTGTGAAAATTTTTTAGAAAACATGTTTGGATAGTGAATAATTATTTTGAAAAAGTATTTGGACTATTCAAAACTTTATAACAACTTGTTTGACCTTTTATACAACTATTCACAAAACCTAGCATTTTTTTGTTTCAAAATCTATTTAGAAAATTAAAAAAATGACAACAAAAAAGATGCACTCCATTGACAATAACTTTTGTGAAATAAGCATTAGGCAATGTACACTGGAGTGTCTAGCACATTGACTTTAGGGTGTTAGGCAGGTTTGGGTCATAGAGAATGATGGTCGGGGAGAGGGAAAAGAAAGATTTTGAAATTTAAAAAGCAAAAAATTATGGGCTATTTCTTGGTCAAACCTACAAGAATTATTCATATTTTTTAGAGTAATTTTTGGTTTTATTGAGATACAACTCTAATAATTTTTTTCAAATAATGGCAAAAAATGATATCCAAACAAGTCATTGTTTCCCTTATCTTCAAGATTTGAGTAACCAAAAGTTTTTGCTGGCTTGTTCACCTGTCTCATATGTAGCAGAAGTGATGTGGCACCCAGGAGACCTTTCTGAAGCTCGCCAAACTAGATGCTGAATATTGCTGTCACGATTACCTATTAAGTGCTCCTTCGGTCCAACGGTGGTTAGTCCCCGTTGGCCCCTCAGGTCCAGTTGGACCCTCCCGTAGAATAGATTAGATTAGGAGTAGAATAGTATGTGAATCTTGACAAAAAAAAAAAAAAAAAAGTGATAAATATTGGCCTTCCTAATAAGAAAAGTCTATTTGACTTTATTTTTTTCAAAAAAGTTAGATTAATAAATTGAGAGAGACACCAAAAACGTCAGATGTAGTGACTAAGTAGTTAAGTTAGCACTCAAATCTAAGCGGAACCTACAAAGCTCAACTATCCAAACAATTACTGACTGGAGGAGAGTCCTATGGAACTTAAGTCTAAATACTCGTTCACTTACTCTTTCGATGTGAGACTCAAGTACTACCACTCAAATCTTTACGCTGTCTCAAATTTTTTTCTTCCTCACAACTTTGGAATTTTTTTTTTTCTGAAGTCAAAAATTAGATTAATAAACAGAGCAAGACACCAGAAACGTCAGACGCATTGACTAAACGGGACCCACAAACAGGAGATGCGTGCTTTTTTCCGTTTAGGAATTAGCTTCAAGGTTAGGTGTCCTTTGTTTTCTTTTTTTTTCCCCATAATTCATTAGTTTTATTCAATATTAGTATAAGAATTTTACCTTTATTTAAGTTGCTAGTTAATTTCGACTAATGCTCTACTCAATCAATTTGATTGAATACTTAACCCTAGAGATGGCAAATGGGCGGGATTTAATTAGGACTATGAAATATGGGTCATACCCTAACAGTCTCATATTTGTCATGGGATCAATATGGATGAGACTAAAATGGGCTAGGTCCCGCCCAAATACCCAATAAATCTCATTTTATTATTTTTCTCAACTATCTTTTCCTTGTTAATCAATTACTTTTTTATATTATTTAGTTTTTTTAAGTTTAACCTTAATATTTCTTTTTTATATCATTTATTTTTTTAGTTTATTAACCTCAATAAATTTCTAACTTTTTTGTTTTTATATTATTCTTTTTTAGATCTCATTTATTAATGCTTTTTAATCTTTCAATTGCAAACTATAATTTTCAATGATTAAATGTAAAGAGGATAGATTGAAATGTGTAGAGATTTAATATTATCTACCCCTTAAAAAATCAATTTGGATATTATTTTATTAAAACTTCTGATGCTAAAATTTATTACTAAATAATGAAGCAAATTAAAAATTAAAACAAATTTACATCTCACTCGTTCATGGAAATTACAAACTTGGATAAAACCTAGAATATGAATACTAGTTTTCCCGAGATTAAGGTTGAACTAAAATTAAGGCACTCAATATATGAAATCTACATGAATTGTTTTTAGTACAAAGATTAGTTTAACTACACAGAATTGATGTCAAGAGGTAAAATTGAACATAATATTCATAGGAGAAATAGATGAATTGAAGGGACCAAAATGAAGAAGCTAAGAATGAAGAAATAAAATTACAACTTAACCCATCATTGTACCAAGAACATTAGGAACCACAGTATTCCATTGTCATTGAAAAAAAAATGTTAAATACCAGTAAACGAAAGAAATGATGAAAGATGCTTTATTAATGCAACTTAAAATGAAGGATTTTTTCAAGAAAGAGTATGGAAAAGGTGATTTGATCAAGTACAAATTCTTTCAAGGCTTGTTTATATTTAGATATGGAAGTCCCAATCAATTCCCAACCATATCCATATTTAAATGGGTATTAATGGATATAATCCCAAATAACCCCAATCACACATTATTGATACTCATTTCACCCAAATTAAATATGGGCATGGATCTTAATGGGTCTGAGACTTATTGCCAATGCTACTCAACCCCCTTATTTTGTTCAATTTTATATGTTTTCTCCCCCCACCCCCACCCCCCCTTCTCCCTCCCTTTCTCTTTGCTCGAAATTTTGGAGATTTTTGTTTTTCGAATCACTGTTGATATAAATCTAAAATCTACTGGGTATGCTTGACATATTATTGCATTCCAAGAGATCTAAACGCACATGCGGATCTAATCTGGATCTAGATCTCTTCCAGACAAAAAGAGCTACTATAATATAAATCTGAAATTTTGTTAAATGTGCGCGTGTGTGTGTTGTAGTTGTTTAGGTAAAGAATAAAAATGGAGTTGTGCTTTATTTTTCTCTTGTAATTAAATATACTCCTGCAGATCTGTAAGGTATCATATACCATTATCTGGTAAATTACTGTCGGTTTATCAACTAAATTTAATAATCTTTTATCACAAAAAAAAAAAAAAACGAAGATCTAATGAAGGATTAAAAATTTTAGAGGAGCATTCTTTACCTTATTGTTAATTTCTCTCTCTTTTAAATTATAAGTAAATCTTATCATTTGGATAATTAATGCTTAACATGAGTTTCCAAGATTCATGTCAAAGAAGCTCAATTAATATGTATAATAAAATTTTTTCCGCCTCTTCAAAATCAGAATCCTCTCGAATTCATTATTCTGGCTGAATAAACATTGAGCTGTTATTTTCCATAATTTTATTTGCTTAATACCTGAATAGAAGTTTCTAATGTGGTATTTTCCTCACTATTTACTAGAATTTCGGTTAGCCAATACAGCATGCTCTAATAAGTTTTTGATTTATGTTTGAACTAATATTCTTTTTTTTATCAAAGATTATTTTGCAACTCATATCCAGTCACACTAAGAACAATGTTATTTGGCTAGAACAATGTATGCCATAAATATTTACCTCACTTTAAAACTTGAGGAGCTCTACACCAGACAAACCAAAAGTGATTTTATTATCGAATGGGTTACATAAACAAGCTAACTGGTTAATGCAATTTAAGCATCATAACAAAAGAACAAGACTACATCAACCAAATGGATTTGAGCATACATGACTAACTCCGTTGGAGTTTCGCATAATAAAAGAAAAAGAATTTGAGCTGAAACATGGCCTTGAAACCTGGTATCTTCCACTATGGCAGAGTTCCAATTGTCATTCTAATCAGGATTATAAATCACGGATGCGAGCCATGCAAGTTAGTCCCTTTATCATTTCTATTTGAAGTATCATAACATGTTCATTAAAAAGTATGACCATACTAAAATGATAGTATTAAAATGTGGTGTAACTATTTACCACTTTAAAATAACATCGTTTTTTTTTTCTTCTAAATTCGCCTTTACTGTTTCAATCTCGTCTCGTCCGTATATTTTTCAATCTTTAAATCTTGTGGAAAATAAAACTTACAAGGCTCCATTTCATCAATTACATCTACCACAACCCTCGCATCAGATTGGACAATAAACCATGAATATGTTCGATATATTGAGAACCAAGTACTTTTAATAATTCATTTACACTCGGAAAAAAAAAGCATCTTTATGAGTTTTTCCATGTTATCAGGAAGTGAAAGCATACAAATGTGAATTTTGTAGACGAAGCTACAAGTCAGAAATTACAAACGTCATGAACAATGAAAGCATAGATTACTACTGGTGGTTCATATCTATCCGGTTACTCGGGCTTCTCGCACGTGACTATGGAAAATTTAATAAACACCCTTCTTGTATCCTTTGATCATTAACGGCATTACAAGTGCTCTATTTATTGTCTTCCATCCTGTGAAATAATGCAAAATTAATACATGGGCTAAAAGAACAAGCCAAATTTCAGGAGACAACTCATGCTAGTGAACAGAACTTGACTTACCACTCCGTATTAATGATGTGATTCCCGGCCATGACAACGCTGATCTTATCACGGCTGGCCAAAATGGTGCGACATATTCAGACCAATCTGCAGACTTGCATTCCGGCAGTGTATCTTAGACATTAGTTATTATTGTAGATACACAACTAAGCTGACAAATAAAAGTTTCTGTGAACTTCTAAATGTCGTTCTCCTAAAACTAGCGGATAAATCACTTCATACGCATCTTCAATTAATGAGGTAAACACACCAAAATCATCTTACTTGTTGCAAAGAGTGAAGGAAGTAAGTACCTGAAGAGAGTGGGATTCTAGTAATTGACATAATCAAATCAGCTGCGGAACACCATGCTGGGAAACAATATGCATCACAAATTTTGCTTCAATGAATTCATTTCATCCGGACGCAATAATTGTTCATCAGGGGAAAGATCCCTATGACATCATGCAACTATGATGATCGTAGCACCAGGTGCCGCTACACGAACCAACTCATCAATGAACTGCCGATTTCAGAAACAAAGACAAAGCATAGGATAATAAAAGGTGAACAACTTTAGATAATCATCAAGATATAGGATAATAAAAGGTGTAAGATTAAAAATGGCCAAAAGAGATGCACAGAGATTTATAAAACCTTCGTTTTGTCTGGCATATATTCTCCACTCTCCAAAGACCGTATCAAATCAAATGTGCCATCTGCAAATGGTTGATTTAAGGCATCTGCAACTTCAAAGGAAACCTGCTATGTTTAGCAATTGTTAGCTAAAAATAGCACAATGATATGTCTTCTAAATGATTTTAGTTTTCTTATCTGCCAGTTTTTCCAATACAGCCAGCAAGTGGCGAATTATAATTGGCATTTGGTCATCTTTTATTTAAATATATAAGAACGAGTAGCGGATTGAGTGATTAGAGTTCCATGATTCCTTTCCACTAGTTAGGGTTCGAATTCTATTACCTTCCCTTTTTAAAAATTCCCCTGGTTTTCTCCCTAAAAGAATAATAATGACAAGAAAACTTGCGGTAGGTATAACCATAGAAGTACCATACCATGTCACATTAAAAATATAAATATTTGCTGTAAGCATCACCATAGAAGGTCCAGAAATAATTAGATTGACACCGGTGGATTTCTTGGTTCAGAATCAGTCATGCCGTCAATGAAGCGAGCCACTGGTGAATCACCCCATTGATGACGTGACTGGTGGGTCACCCCACGTCACCCGTGACCCACTCCATGATCCATTAGTGGCCCATCCAT
>JAMWEH010000782.1:0-34131 GCA_024721245.1 Mitragyna speciosa | reverse complement strand
GGCCTACCTCAATAGTTCTTTGCTAGTAGTTCTCTTCCTATTCATTTATTAACTACTGGATGTCCTACGAAGGGATGCTCATGTTGGTGGAAAGGCCCTTTGCTAAATTTCTTTGGAAAGGTTCTATGGAGCGTGATCAGCATCATTGGATAAAATAGAGAGATCTTTGTTTTTCAACCAAGGAGGAGTGTGTAGGTATTAGAGCTCTATCTACAGTTTACTCAGCATTTTCTATAAAGTTATGGTGGCAATTTCGATCTCAGTGTTCTTTGTGATCTGATTTTCTACATAAGAAATACTATTTTAATGTTCATCCTAACCAGGTTCTGTTAGTGTATGCCCTAAAACCAAGTTGGTTTTTGAGATTTTTATTACGCTTATTTCGTATTATACTTATATATGTGGCTTTTTCTTTGTCATTTAATACTTGTTATTAATATTACTTGTTTATTTGATAAAGTCTATAGAATATTAACTGTGTATAAGAGATTGTAGGAGTTACGATGATGAGACTCTTATTACATATTAAGTTATATTCTTAAATATCCCTAGTCGTAGTATTAATGAGATTGGACATCTTAATATGGGAAGATTAGCGCATACTTTGCTTCTACTTAGGGTAAGTAGTAGTTGATCTCGTCAACTATGGTATGTGACACCTAAGCTGGTATGTGGATGCTTGTTAGAGAACAAGTTTATTAAATTGATCCGCTAAGAGTTACTGTTCATAGTGCTAATGAATTATACTCTTAATTGCAATGGTATAAGTGATCCTTAGATTTCAGGTTACCATGGTATCTTGAGTGTGGATTGCTATGCTTTGACTCTATTGCTCGGTGCTCGTAAAAGAGTAGCCCATACGATAGAGATTGGGTATAGTATGAAGCATGGAAGGATAGTGAGTAATCGATATAAGATTCACCACTCCTTATTAAAGGAGATTATATCCCGGATTGGCCACTTGTTGAAATATGACTTAAAGAATCTTTTGCGCAAAAGTGAAAGTATGACTTGAAAGAGTTTCAAGGTTATACTTTTATGGAAAGTTGTATTTCGGGAATAAGAAATTGTTAATTAGTCATTTAAAAAGTGCGCACTACACTCTTGGACTAATTGGGATATAGTGTGGTGAAAGGATATTAATTACACAGTAACATTGTCATTGATAAGTGTAGTCTACCATATGACTTTCCTATTCATTTGGGTAATCATGATGCATTGCTAGAACGCCACTCATGATCTATAAGTGCAAATTAATTAATTAGTAAATTAATGATAAATTAAAGTGTTAATTTATCTAGCTCTTAATTAATTAATTAATGAGCTATAATTTGTACTTATTGCCAACGTGAATGGAACCTAATGGGTAACACACAATAAGAACATGGTCTTTGGGTTAAATTGTTGTTAAGATAAGTATAAGATACTTATGGGGTTAATTTATGTGATAAATTAACTTAAAGGACTTAATTATAAATATTCTAAGTCTTGATGGAAATTATTTTACTAAAAGGAATTAAGAAGCTATTTGGTTTCCTTCTGGAATAGGTTTCCTAAAGGAATAGGATTAGTTTAAGGTAAGCTCCCTAAACTTTCTTGGTTTCCAATTGCTCTTGTTTCCTTAAAGACTAGGATACTACATCTATAAATAAGTCCATGCCTTGACTCTTGGAAGATTGATGAAACACAACACAAAATCTAGAGAGAGAAAAATTGAGAGCATGAGAGGCATTTCTCTTCTCAAGAAAAATGTAACGCCCTAGAAATTCACATCAAAACCCATTTAATTCATGTTATGTCCATTAGTAGAAAAAGAGAGAAAAGAAAAGAAAGGGAAAACCGAAATGTATTTTATAAGGAGATTTTTTTTTAGGGTTTAGTATTAACCTTTGATTCATTAGTTGAAAGATTACTTGAGTTAATTAGGTTAAGTAAATGAGATTCTTTCATGATTAAGTGAGACATCTAAGTACCTAATTGGGATTAATTTTATTGGACCATTAGTTTATATTAGAGTTTAATAGTGACTAACTTATTCTACTATTTTCTAGTCTTTTGATCAATTGAATTTTAGCTCAATTTTACTCAAAAATTTCACTTATTCTCTTGCTTTCTTTTCTTTCTTCTTGGCCGAATTTTCTTCTCCTTTTCTCTCCTCATGGCCGGCTCTCTCTCTTCTCTATTTCTTTTCATTTTTGCTTTAATAATTTGTGCCATAATATTGCTAGTATTAAATGATAAGAGATTACAAAGTTCTACCAATCAAATTGATCCAAGTAATCACTATTGCATTAAAAGACTACCTCTTCACTTTATTCTTGTTATGATTTTATTGGTTATTCTTTTTCTCACCTTTTCTTTATTTCTTTTCCATTTTCCTAGCCTATTTCTCTCTCTTTTTCTTTCTCTCTTGGCCGAATTCCCTACCCCCTCTTTCCTCTATCTTTGTTTTAAAAATTTATGCCATAAAACTTGTTAGTCATTAGGTGATAAGTGATTAAAACTTTCCACTAATCATATTTCACCAACTAGTACCTATTATGTCTTAAAAGTCCAAACCCTAGCTTGCTTCTTGTTAAGTTATTATTGGTTATTCTTTTTTCCTTATCTTTTCTTTATTTCTTTTCTATTTCCATAGCTTACTTCTTTCTCTTTTCATTCTCCCTTAGCACTCTTTTTCCTCTCATTTTTCTCTCAACTTCTTGAAGCTTTCTCTCCAAATTTCAAGCAATTTCACCATAGAAATTTAGTTTTTCTTCTTCCTAAGCAACCTTCTAAGCTTGATCAAGGTATGTACTATGAACTTTTCCTAGTAATTTCAAGTTTTATGTAGAGTTTTGTACAAGTTTATATCTAGATTCTTGGTACTACTACATGAAGAACATAGTTTGAATTGAAGATTTACTTGCTAGATAAAGTGTTTT
This sequence comes from Mitragyna speciosa, assembly GCA_024721245.1. Lineage (NCBI taxonomy): Eukaryota > Viridiplantae > Streptophyta > Magnoliopsida > Gentianales > Rubiaceae > Mitragyna > Mitragyna speciosa. The sequence goes on along the minus strand of JAMWEH010000782.1, from coordinate 31,207 downwards.
TGTGGTTAGATAGACTAGTAACTAGCATTTAAACCTTGAAATCTCAAGTATTATATGTTGCTTGGTTGAAGATTCTTGGAATAGAATTCTTGAAATTGAGTGGAATTTTGATTGAATTTGAACTTGAATCGAACATAGAAGTTGTAGAACTTGTTGAATTGGGTTGGATGGCTGTCTTTCTTGCAGGTTAAAATTTGGGTTAGTCCAATTAAGTGGAGATGCTGCCGAAATTTCGGTAGAAATAAATAAGGGAAAAAATGGTAGATGAACATTTCTAACCTAGAATGTGCTCAATTTAAGGAAATTGATGTGCAGGAATTTTTAGAAAATCATCTAGTGATGAATTGAATTTTTCTAGGACGGGAAAACCCTAGAGCCAAAACCCTAAATCTAAAACCCTAAACCCTAGGGTAAAACCCTAAGCTCTAGAAACCCTAGAAATGAAACCCTAGAGATAATTGGGTTGTTTCTTGAATTTTCTTGCTAATTTACATAGGATTTTAATTAGGTTTCATCAGATTATTTCTTTTAAATTTCAGGACTTGAAAGTGAATCTCGACTTTTACGAAATATTTTCTAGGCATTCCAGGTGAGTGTCTCTATGTGTGCATGATGCATGAAATGTTTGTCGTGCTTGAGAATGTTATATTAAGAAATATTATGCTATGCTTGTAATTGTTATGTTATGACATGTGTTACTTGAGGAAAGATGTGTACTTTATCACATCTATTCCGCAATGTGTTACACGCTTTCATTATCTAATGTGTTACTTGTGCATGAGACTTCCGTGACTAACTTCACAGTTACTTCAATTATAGTCAACTTAGACAGGCTTGGGAGGATATAAGGTGCTGGGTATTTTAGGGCGTGATGTTCTTTCCCTTATGAGTTGTGAATCCTCAAAGAGGCCAACTCCGGATTGAACTTTCTTGCGTGTTGGCCCTTCAGGGTTGAGATTTTTCTCCCTGGATGTGGTAGCCTGTACGAAGGTTATAAGGTGAACGGTGGTTAGGGTTCTTGCTTGATAATACTGGCATGACCTTTGATAAAGATCTGAGCTATTATCTCAGTCCTAACGTCATGGTTACATGATCAGTACTTGCTCTTTCTGCGGTTAAGCTTGCTTCCGTAGTTGAGCCCTGTATCCGTCATTGACTACTTGTTAATTAAAGTGTTCATGCTCTACTTATTTAATCTTGTCAATTATTTTGTTCAATAAAATAATAGATTCTGGGTATAACTGCATGACTTGGACACTCACTGGGCTATTATAGCTCATCCCGTTCATTTGTTTTCTTTAACCAGGTTTCCAAAAATATTAAAGCGGGAAAAGCTGATTTTGGACGTGTACATGTTTTATTTCGTGTATTTTGATAGCCAAACTATTTTGGGCTATCTTGGTGAAAAATCATGTATATTGTGACGTGTAAACTTCTTGATGTTACTTGTACCTTTAAATTAAGTAATATGAATATATTTTATTTTATTTTATTTATCTCATTTTATTTGTAGTTAAGCACGCGTGCATGTTCTAAGTGAGTGCTCGACTTGAGTCCTGGCGAGAGCTAGGCAGGCAGTCCGCTAAGCCCTTTGGTGCGCCTCTGGGTAAGGTGGGGTTGTCACAAAAAATGCCACCTCTCTTCTTCCTAATAATTAGGGTTTCTTTCTTCTTCTTGTGTTCTTCATGAATCATTCAAGGGTGCTAGCACTCAAAAGACAAAGCAAGCAAGCCCAAAGGTTCCTAAAGATCATGTTCGTGTGGATACCGTTGGAGGTTCTACACTTGGAGGGCTTTTCATGGTAGATCAACACCTTCATCGAATAGGATCTTGCCCTTTGAAGCATAGAAACCTTCTGTGCTTGAGGTATTTGTGCTAAACACCCTTTAATCGTATAGATTATATCAAAGAGATCCATGGCTAAGGTAATAAAATTTTAAATTTTCCGTTGCGTTGCTCCCCTTATTACCTTACAGGTTCAAGTATCCATCTTTGCAACAGTCACGTGGAAAAGAATGATACGAATGTGGTATGTAACTGAATCTTACATTTATTGGATTTTAAGGGATGAGAAATGTAGCTTTTGATTTGATAATTGGCTTGGATCAGGCCCTTTGTGTTGGAGAGCAAATTCTTATTTTGATCATAAGGTGATTGATTTTGTAGTGGATGGCAGGTGGAATAGCAAGATGCTGGAAGGGTGGTTACCTATTGATATTTTGCAGGAGATCATTCAATTTGCCATTCCCTCTTCTCTATCTTCTCCAGATTTATGCGTGTGGTCTCTTTCCAATAATGGTAATTTCTCTGTGTCGTCTACTTTTCAATTGATTCGTACGATTAAATATAGATCATGGATTTTTCATAGACTATGACTCCCTCAAGTTCCCACAAAAGTTTCCTTTTTTATGTTACAATTAGTGTGTTAGAAACTACCTGTGCAAGATGCTATATGGAGGTTAGGGTTTTCTGGTCCTACAAAATGTTTTTGTTGTACTACTGAAAACTTTGAATCCTTTAGGCATTTATTTCTGACTGGGACCTCAGCTTCTTTGGTTTGGCAATGGTTTTGCAATGCATTAGATGTTGCTCACAATAATATATCTATCCGATCTTGTCTAGCTACTTGGTGGTTCAAATCTTCTAGCATGAAATATCTAGATTTTGTGCTTCGTGTGATGCCTCTAATGATTTTTTGACACATTTGGAAGGCTCGGAATGTTTCTATGTATGCAGGTGGTCAGATGAAATGGAGGATTATCTGCATTTCTATTATGAGGGATATTCAAGCTATGTTCTATATAAAATTTCCAAATGTGGTTCCAATCAATTTGGAGTGGAATGCTTTTTTGGGTGCTATTTCATTGATGAAGGAGCAAAAAGTTGGTAGATGGATTAAATGGGTAAAGCCTCCACATGGTCACTTGCTACTTAATACTGTTGGCTTTGCTAAAATAATCCAGGTAGTAGTGGTAGTGGTGGGGTATTACGTGATGATCAAGGCAATTTGATGTTTGCCTTTTCATGTTTTTTTTGGGCGTTCTACGTGTCTCCAAGCAGAAGTGAAAGCTTTGCTGTATGGTTTACAGTTGTGTGAACAGTATGGGTATGATAGTGTTGATGTTCAGTTGGATTCAAAGGTGTTGGTGGATATTTTGGCAAAGGTATGGGACATCCTTGGTCTATACTTCTAGAAATAGAGTGGATTAGAGGGTTTCATTTGATATCTATATCTCATTATTTTAGACAGGCTAATAGAGTAGCTGATGTTTTAGCTAATGTAGGATGTGATGATCGTCGTACTTCTATTTATTTCTCTATTAATGTGTTGCCTATATTAGCTTTTGGAGAGTTTAAGATGGATAGATTAGGTTTTCCTTCATTTCGGCCTGGTTAGCTATTCATGTACTTTCTGGAGGTAAGGTTCATATCCCCCTCCTTGTTTCTTTGTTTTTTAATTAATAAAATTTAGGGTTGGTATTCCTCCACCATGTACGGGTTTGCCAAAAAAAAAATTATACAATAACAATATGGGTAGAGCTATTGGCACTCTATTTTATATTTCTGAAAGAGAATGGAGTGTCAATATTAAAAACACAAAGTATTAATATCATTACTCTTAAAAATTATAAAGATAATGAAGTGCCAATATTAAAATGTGAATAATTAATATTGTCATTTAAACAATATATTTTGGTATACTTTTTTAATTAAAATATTTTTATGTTTGATGCATTACAATGGAAGATTGCAAAAAAAAAAAATTGTTATTTTATTTTTTATAATTTTTTTCTTGAATATCGTCTCTGATGTCCAAGTACAACACAAGTACCATTAATAAATTCTTTGCACTATTTTAAAATAATGTTCAACTAATTAGTAAATCTTATTTTAATAAATGCATAAATTGCAAGTTAATTAATTTATTTACATCTAATTATGACTACTTTATCTACTTTACCAATAGACAAATGAAGAGATTCAGAATTATACCCATCAAATTAATGTATAAACAAATCCGATATAATGATTTTCTCTGTATATTTAAGAGATATGACAAATTCTGTGTTACTTTATTCGGCCAAAATAAAATTTGATAACATGATTTATTATATAGGTGAAGTTTTCTTGGACAAAGTGCTAATTATTTATTGATATTAGACACTAGAGGTCATAGCAATTGCAATAACTCCTCCTAGCTACACTTATTTAATAACATTAACCAAATAAACTTAATTTACTAACATTATATTACTGATAATTGCAAAAAAATTACAATTAATTAAAGAAAGTACAATTAATTTAATTTTCACCAAGCTTGAGGTGGAAGTTAACTCTGCAGTTTTGGTGCATTTACTCCGGACAAATGCAATTGGTAAATGGCCTGTATGTCTGATTCTACAGCAAATAAGATTAATTTCTGTTTGATCTTTCGGCTTCAATCACTCATGTGTGACGATAAGCGAATTCAGTAGCAAATGGAATAGCAGCATTAAAGCTAAACTCTAATAAGCAATTTGAGTCAAGAAACCATCTTCCCAAGCATATCAAAGCACTAGTTCTTAGTGATAAAAATAATATTCCATATATTAGATTACATAATGTAAGGGAATTACGCTTTATTTCAATTTTTACAATGTATTTTTTTATGTAATAAATTTGAGATAAGGTTTTTGTCCCCCTTCACTTTATTAATAAAATTGGGAGTGGCATCCCCCTTCCCCGCGCAAATGGAGTTAGCCAAAAAATAATTTAATAAAAGTACCAATAATTTTAAAATAAAAAATGTTAAAGTTTTTGTCTACACAAAAATAATCCACAACACAAACAAACAAAATAAAAACATGATATATTTTAGTTCAAAAAATTCAAGACAACTAAGTCAAATTATTACAGATTTATTCTAGTCTGACATATAAATATGATTATATTAAATATTTAAAAAGAAAAATATTTTATTCTGAATTGGATTACCATATTAACTGAAATAATTTTATTATTTATTTTGGATGAAAAGGCATTTTGAGTGGAACAAAAAATTCTCCATTCTAGGCCACTACAGCATATCAAACACTAATATCAAGAGTAGGTATCTGTCACCGGACAGGAATGAAAAAGAAATCAAGTTTGGAAAACTCCCAAAAGTAGGCCGTAAAAATGTCAAGATTTTAAAACAGTACTGAAAGAGGAATATTAATAAATAACTTACTATACAGCCCGAATCTTGACGAACAAACACCCCAATACCCATCCCATCTTCATGGCAGTCCCCGCGAAAATCTCCCTTCTATCCCAGAAACTCATCATATATGAATTCCAACACCAAGAAAGATGAGCTCCTTCATCAAGTAACAAAGCAGGTACCGCCTTCCCTTTATTCTTTATGCTTTCTTTTACCTCGGTTTGTGATGCACCAAGTGTTTGATCATTTGCCTCTTTGAAATCTTGATGATCTTCTCAATTGTAGATGAATGAATGTGAATTTGCTTAAAGAAATAGATTATTAAGGGTGCAGTGATCCGAGATTACTAGATAGCAAGTAAGGCTTTCAACGAACTGAGCCATTAAGGAATAGTTCGGCTTGATTGTTACGAATCGAGTCAAATAGAATGGTATCTGCCTATATGGATGGTAATGTTGGCTAGAAAATTAAAGCAGTTGTTTCTAGAAATAAAGGTAAAAGTTGCTGAACATTAGTTTCTTAAGCAACTTTAAACTAGTGTAAAGTAGCCTAAATAAATTGTTTTTGGGTTGGATGTTCCTGTTGTTGAATCGAGAAATGGAAGGAACGTGAGATTATTTTCTGTCTGTAGTGCTTACAAGTTTCTATCGGTTCATAGTTAAGTGGATGATTCATTGCAAATTCATTCTTGGTGAATAAGTTTTTCATTTTACTTACCATGTTTTTGTTGAAAAGGGCTTTGCAGGTTTTTGTAGAATTTGTTTTGCCAATCTTTTTTCTTCAACAACAAATAAAAGAAAAAAGGTCGGCAAAATTCAATATGGAACTTGTGCCACCAGTTGTGCTTTGGGTTGGATAATTGTTATTTGTTGTCTGGCTGAACTTTCTATCTTTTGGGTCATTTCAAATAAGTAGCTGCAATGCAGAGCTAACTGTCGTAATATGACTCATTATGTCCTTAGATGGTGTTATTTTGGTGTTTCAGTTTGAACATTGCTTTTTGATGACAAGGAGTAAACTATAACCTCAGATTGTTGCCTTGTGGAGTAGTGGTGTGGGAATTGTTGTTAGGTAGTTGATTTGTCTTGATTTTTGAAATAGGTATGTTGATTCATCATCATCTCTTGCCATGTTCTAACTCATAATGTTGTTTGCTGTATATCTTCATTTACGAATGAGCTTTGACCAATCATTCTGCATAGGTGCTCCTGGCAACTGTTCACAAACACGATCCAAATGAAATTAAAAAAAAAAAAAAACTGTGTTTGAATTTTCTTTCTTTTTTTTATCAACTTCTCTGGCCACTCATCAGTTCACTGAGAAAACCTCTTTGGCAGCATTTTGCAGATGCTTATAAACATTTATCTGTTATAGTTACAAGATTGAGAACGTGAAATGTTGCTTTAGGGGAAGCAACAAACTATCTCCCACTGTTTGGTGTCAAGCTTGTTCTTTGAGATGCCAAGACCTTTTCTGTCGCAATAACACTTTTGGATGTGCAAAGGATGCGATCAAATGTTGATACATATTGGATTGCAGTTTACCATTCTATTGCCATGCTTAATGCACAGTATGAGCCATTTCAATGTCATGCAAGTTGATGAGGGCCAAATTGGAAAACCAACTGGAGTAACACACAGGTCAATAGTAACTATACAACATGGCAGCATGGCCATATATGCTAATCACGAACTTCTATTTTAGCAAAGACAACATTAAGTTAAATCCTGGTTTTGGCAGGCTGAACATAACTCCATGTTCTGGAATCTGGAAAACACTTTTCCAACTGAATAACCTTCCCTCTCATGAAGATGCTTCCCTTTCCCATGAAACTCAGTTTCTCACCCCGTCTTCTCTCAAAATCCTTGATTTTCTTCTCCTCAAAACCCCAGTGGAACTCAAATCCAAACCCAAATCTCATCATCACCCACCCAACTCTAATCCTCATAGAGTCATGCAACTCAATGCTTCAACTCAGGCAAATCCAAGCCCACATGACCCGAACTGGCCTGATACTCCACCTCTTTCCAATCAGCAGACTCCTCTCATTTTGCGCCTTGGATCCCAGTGGAAACATCCATTATGCAAAATTGTTGTTTTCTCAAATTTTGCATCCCAATGTATATATTTGGAACACTATGATAAGGGGTTATGTCAACTATAAATTGCCTGAAATAGCTTTGAGCTTTTTCAACAGAATGATTAAGAAAGATGTTGAGATGGACAATAGAAGTTATGTGTTTTCATTGAAAGGTTGTGGAATTTTGAGTGGGAATGCAATGGGATTGTTGGTGCATTGTAGGATTTGGAAGATGGGTTTTGTGGATGACTTGATTGTGAGGAATGCATTGGTACACTTTTATAGTCAGAAAGGGCAATTGAGCAATGCAAAAGGAGTGTTCCTTGAGAGTAATGTGAGGGATGTGGTCTCTTGGACTTCTCTGATTGATGGTTTTGTCAGGAAAGGTATGGCTGATGTGGCATTGGATTTGTTTGGGGAAATGTGTTCAAGTGGTCTTGAACCTAACGAGGTTACAATGGTAGCAGTGTGTTCAGCATGTTCAGTTAAGGGGGTTTTGAATTTAGCAAGATCAGTTCATGAACTTATTGTTAGGAAAGGTGTGAAATGCAGTCTGAATTTGATGAATGTTATGTTAGATATGTATTTGAAATGTGGTGATTTGCATAAAGCTGAGGAGATATTCTACAGAATGGATGTAAAAGATGTATTTTCATGGACAAGCATGATCAATGGCTATGCAAAAAATGGAAAGATAGATTTGGCAAGGAAGTGCTTCGATGAGATGCCTGAAAAGAATGTGATTTCTTGGACTGCAATGATAGCGTGTTATTCCCAAAATAATAGGCCAAGAGAAGCTCTGGAGATTTTCCATGAAATGGAAATGGAAGGATTAATTCCAATTGAGAGTACATTGGTTTGTGTGCTCTCTGCTTGTTCTCAATTGAGTTGTTTGAATTCAGGAATGCGGATTCATGATTATTATATTAAGCAAAAGCGCATAGTTCTTAGTTTAATTCTATCTAATGCATTGATAGATATGTATGCTAAATGCGGTAGCATTGATGCTGCTGCAAACATTTTTATTCAAATGCTAGAGAAAGATTTGGTGTCCTGGAATTCAATGATAGTAGGATATGCTTCACATGGGTGTGCCAAAGAAGCCCTCGTCCTTTTTGAACAGATGAAAAATATTGGATTTAAGCCTGATGATATCACATTTGTCGGTGTCCTTTCAGCTTGTGCTCATGGTGGATTAGTCAGTCACGGCTGGGAGTATTTTAGAAGCATGGAAGTACATGGATTGAAACCTACAGTGGAACACTATGCATGTTTGATTGATTTGCTTAGTAGAGTTGGGTGCCTTGATGAATCCTATGAGCTGTTAAAAAAAATGCCAATGAAACCAGATGCAGCTGTTTGGGGTGCCATGCTAAATGGTTGTAAAATGCATGGAAATCTTGAGCTGGGTAAGCTTGCAGCTGATAAACTTGTCCTTCTGGATCCTAAAGATAGTGGCATTTATGCCCTTCTTGCTAGTTTATGTGCTAAAGAAAGGAAATGGACTGATGTGAGAATGATTAGAAGCATGATGAGAGAGAAAGGTACTAGAAAAAATCCAGGATGTAGCTTGATAGAGATGGAGGGAAAGTTTCATGAATTTTTTTCTGCAGATGAAACACACCCTCAATCCAAAGCTATCTATAAAGTGTTAGATGAGATCTTCTTAGTGTCAAAACTGCAAGTTGACAGTTCATGTCATCAGTATGGTCATGATCTCTTTTTCATGTGAAGTTTCTTCTAAAGCCTCTACAAATTATGATGAGCTTGTCTGCCATAGTATCTGCTGGGTAAACAAGTGATGAAAATTGCAAGAATAGAATTGTAATTGGACACACCCACCAATAGAACATCCGGCTTATGTGCACAATGTGCTGACGCAACACCGTGTTGCAACCTAAGAGGAAGGTATTAGATAGTTGGTGTCCTTGTAAAGTTGGTGAAAATATATGAAATCTTACGTTGTGTTCCTTGTCTTGACAGGTTGAAAAGGCACTTGGCAAATTTGATTTGCCACCATATGTAGGAGGTGAACCTACGTAAAGATTACTCTATAGCTCATAAAGGGTTCAGAGAAGCCAAATGCTGGTGAAAAAAGTTTTATGACCTCCCTTCCATGGTCTGACAGGAATATTTATGGAAGATTTGGGACTGCACTTTGCTCCGTTTGATATATGTCAGTGCAATTCCGACTAACAATATGTGTCACATACAGTACTTGTTAGTTGGCACCAGAATTTGAGGAAATGTTGGAAATTAATTGCATCTATCGCTTTCTTCTTTTGGAGTTTGACTTGGATCACCTCTGATGCCTTCCATCCTCTCTTATGTCCTGTTTAGCTTTGGCTCTAAAGGGATCTTTGTACGATACAACTCAATACATATTGTATTTAACTAATTTATTGTTCTACTTGCGAATGGAAATTATTTTGCTAGTCAGTCTGTATTTTTTAATATATAGCAAAGCTAGAACTAGTGGTTCTGAACAATTTTGCTGTAATTGCCAATGGTAAACCTTTTGTGCTGCGTTCACTGAAGCATTTTAGCTTGAGAGTCACCAGTGTATAGGCGGCTGACCTAGGTAAGCACTGGCAACTATTTGTAGTTAGATTGATAAGTAATTGATGCTGTGGTTGCTGCACTTCCTGTTCAATTGTATTACAAAGTGTACCAATGGCAGTTTAAAGGAATATTGAAGGAGAGTTGCTTGAAGCACATAATTTGATTAGAGCTTAAGTGAGCTTCTGCAGAGCTAAATATTATCCACAAACTAGGTGAGAACACTAAGTTGTTGAATTAGGAGAACAATTGCATCTCAGCCTTTGGCCCATTCGACTAGGGGAAATTTTGCAATAAAATATTGGGAAAATTCCTTGTAAAGATGATGGAAGTTTTTAAATGAATAAAACGGGCCAATGGTTCATATAATTCGTTACAAGGGCAAAAGTTATTTTGGCTAAAAAAATAAAATTTACTACTTTAGACAAATAAATGTTTTTACCCCTAATATCATATAACAAATATTCTAATCTTAACAAACTGATATCCTATAACAAGTGTTCCAATTTTTATAAAGAGATACAACTTTTAGATAATTGCTTACTGCTAAAAGCGTTCTTCTCTTACCTATTGTTTACTAAATTCAGAAGTAAAAATCATCTCCAACTTTAAATTTGCAATTTCAAACTCTGTCCTAAAACTAAAAGAATTCTACATTAATTATTTTTCTTATTGATTATTATTCATCAACTAAAATTTGTGAATAAAATTTTTTTGGAATTTATATTAAAATATGACTTCTTCGCACATCTAGCAATCTGGTTTTTTAACCTTTAGGTGGAACAACAACTATGACTTTTTAGCCTTTAATTAAACAATATAGAGATAAATCTTAAACATAACGAACTACTATATTACTTCCTAATTATAAGATCAAATTCTTAACTTAAAAAAATTAAAACTTTTACATAATTATGTATCTCAGGTTTCACTCCAACATATAGTCAACAATACAATGGAGCCAGTGGTTTAAACTCAAAAGTTATTGGGCCATTCTAGATCCAGGGTGCTGCAATTGGTATGCAAGACTAGGCTAGTGGTAGTAGGCCATACGCAAAAAAGTGCGAAATTTGGATTGAACTTTGTGATGAAGCGAAGGCCCTAGCACAGGGTAAGAATGGTTGCGAGGATGCAAAGGCCCTAGCGTAGGGTGAGAATGGGCCAATTATACTAGGTTGTGCCTGTGTGACATAGTGCAAAATTTGGATGGAACTTTGCTAGGATGCAAAGCCATGCTCGACTTTGCAACATAATGTGAAATTTTGATTTTATTTTGTGAGGGTACAAAGGCTCTAACACAAGGCAAGACTAGGCCAATGGTATTTGATCATGACTATGCGATGTAGTGCAAAATTTAGATTAAACTTTGCAAGGATGCAAAGGTCCAAAGGAAAGATGAATGTGATACCAGGTCTTCCCAGATCGGTGGGCAACTAATAACTTGGTTTATGTTCAAAAGCTATTGACCATTTGCTCTTGCTCTCTTCACACAATGAGATTAGGCCAATGGTACTAAGCTAGTGTGAAATGTAAATTGAATTTTGCAAGAACGCAATACCCCCAACAAGGAGTCAAATTGGGCTAGTGGTATTGGGCCATGACTTCGGTATGCAGTGCAAAATTTGGATTGAACTTTGCAAGGACGCAAACTCACAAACGAAGATGGACGTATAATACATTCTCTTGTATCAGCTAATTGAGATATAATATATTGAGTTATGGACTAATAATAATTTGGTTTATGCTAAAAGGTTATTGGATCTGTCCAAACCCAATAACTTGGGTTTTGGTATATAATGTCCTAATTCGCAGGCTGGTAATAACTTGGGTGTCGATATATAATGTCCAAACTCATGAGTCACAAATAGCCTGATTTATGCTCAAAAGTTATTGGACTAACCCTAATCTAAGGTGTTACAATCCAAAAAGAATGAACATACATAAAATAATGGTTGATATCCATAGTTATATGAATTGTGGTCATAAATAGAAATAGCAATAGTGAGACTTATGTAAATGATTATGTTTCAGTCTAGGTTATTTTATGTACTAGATTTAGAAATTGTCTAATTTTAGTTTATACAAGTTAATTAAACAAACATGACTTGGTTTAAATAGTTATTTTGTCATGGGTAATTGGGCGTTGGTAAGAATAGAATAAGTTTTAGTTTTGTTATATGGTCCAATAGAAATAACTAAAGTTCAAATAAAGACTTGGGGATTTTGAAATCTTGAATTGATATCATATTTTAGACTTGAAAGTTTTTGAGATTATTGGCCAAGTAGACCTATGAGTTTTTAGTATTTTATCAATGTAATTATTAAAGTGGGAATTGTATTTTTTCTTTGACCGTGATTAGTTGGTGAGTATTAATGGAATCAAGATTATTTGAGTTAGCGGAGTGGAAATTGAATTTTGAAGTAAATGGTTTCTAACCTTTCATATGTTTTTAAAAAATCCATTGTATATATATGTATGTATGTATGTATGTATGTATGTTTTGGCTCTAATTATCTACTGATAGTGATTAATCAGGCCATGCACGCATGTTTATGTCCCTCCTAATTAGGAAAAAGTTAGGCTAGATATCTAGTACTGGTCCCTGGATTGATAAATCTGAGCCTACTCATGTACGAATGAGTACGCATGAATTATGTTTCGTTTGACATGCCATAACCATGCTATGTATTATGTATTATTGTTCTTGCATGATTATGAAATACGTGTTATAGAATGAATGCCCAAACTAGTGAGAAAATGGTAGAACTACTTACTGAGCATGTTGATTGCTCACTCCACTTATATTATTTATTTTACAGGAGCTTTTAGTTTAGACTAGGCGAGTGGGGTACATAGCTACTCAATAAAGTATTTATATTTGAGGAATAGTTGGTAGGTGTATGGCAATGTGCCAATAACAGTAGTTTACCTCATGTTTAGTGTTATTTATATTCCTTAAGATTATTTGATGATTTTTATGAATGTAAAGTTCCATTATTTGAGGATGTTTTTAATAATTGGGGTATTTAATATATATGATGGCTATGTTTTAGAATTGCTTTGATCATGTTTAGAGCCTCGCGTATTGAGTGAGCCAAATACGCGACATGTTACACTTGAACGCGGAGTGTGACATATATGAACACATTAAAATAGCTCAATCACTTGGAGCTATTTCTCTACAGAAAGGCTGAAGAAAAAAATTTTCATCAAGGAAAAAATAGCAGTGTAATATTTTCAGAGAGATTTCTTTGCCTATGGAATATTAGCTTCGTTTGAATATGCATTATTTAGAGAATTATTCAGAATAATTATTTGGAGGATTTTTTTTGAGTTTTTGAAAAGGTAAAAAAATGTTTGGATTGTGAAAATTTTTTAGAAAACATGTTTGGATAGTGAATAATTATTTTGAAAAAGTATTTGGACTATTCAAAAACTTTATAACAACTTGTTTGACCTTTTTATACAACTATTCACAAAACCTAGCATTTTTTTGTTTCAAAATCTATTTAGAAAATTAAAAAAATGACAACAAAAAAGATGCACTCCATTGACAATAACTTTTGTGAAATAAGCATTAGGTAATGTACACTGAGTGTCTAGCACATTGACTTTAGGGTGTTAGGCAGGTTTGGGTCATAGAGAATGATGGTCGGGGAGAGGGAAAAGAAAGATTTTGAAATTTAAAAAGCAAAAAATTATGGGCTATTTCTTGGTCAAACCTACAAGAATTATTCATATTTTTTGGAGTAATTTTTGGTTTTATTGAGACACAACTCTAATAATTTTTTCAAATAATGGCAAAAAATGATATCCAAACAAGTCATTGTTTCCCTTATCTTCAAGATTTGAGTAACCAAAAGTTTTTGCTGGCTTGTTCACCTGTCTCATATGTAGCAGAAGTGATGTGGCACCCAGGAGACCTTTCTGAATCTCGCCAAACTAGATGCTGAATATTGCTGTCACGACGATTACCTATTAAGTGATAAATATTGGCCTTCCTAATAAGAAAAGTCTATTTGACTTTATTTTTTTCAAAGAAAGTTAGATTAATAAATTGAGAGAGACACCAAAAACGTCAGATGTAGTGACTAAGCAGTTAAGTTAGCACTCAAATCTAAGCGGAACCTACAAAGCTCAACTATCCAAACAATTACTGACTGGAGGAGGGTCCTATGGAACTTAAGTCTAAATACTCGTTCACTTACTCTTTCGATGTGGGACTCAAGTACTACCACTCAAATCTTTACCCTGTCAAATTTTTTTTCTTCCTCACAACTTTGGAATTTTTTTTTTCTAAAGTCAAAATTAGATTAATAAATAGAGCAAGACACCAGAAACGTCAGACGCAGTGACTAAACGGGACCCACAAACAGGAGATGTGTGCTTTTTCCGTTTAGGAATTAGCTTCAAGGTTAGGTGTCCTTTGTTTTCTTTTTTTTTCCCCATAATTCATTAGTTTTTATTCAATATTAGTATAAGAATTTACCTTTATTTAAGTTGCTAGTTAATTTCGACTAATGCTCTACTCAATCAATTTGATTGAATACTTAACACTAGAGATGGCAAATGGGTGGGATTTAATTAGGACTATGAAATATGGGTCATACCCTAACAGTCTCATATTTGTCATGGGATCAATATGGATGAGACTAAAATAGGCTAGTCCCGCCCAAATACCCAATAAATCTCATTTTATTATTTTTCTCAACTATCTTTTCCCTTGTTAATGAATTACTTTTTTATATTATTTAGTTTTTTAAGTTTAACCTTAATATTTCTTTTTTATATCATTTATTTTTTTTAGTTTATTAACCTCAATAAATTTCTAACTTTTTTGTTTTTATATTATTCTTTTTTAGATCTCATTTATTAATGCTTTTTAATCTTTCAATTGCAAACTATAATTTTTCAATGATTAAATGTAAAGAGGATAGATTGAAAATGTGTAGAGATTTAATATATCTACCCCTTAAAAAATCAATTTGGATATTATTTTATTAAAACTTCTGATGCTAAAATTTATTACTAAAATAATGAAGCAAATTAAAAATTAAAACAAATTTACATCTCACTCGTTCATAGAAATTACAAACTTGGATAAAACCTAGAATATGAATACTAGTTTTCCTGAGATTAAGGTTGAACTAAAATTAAGGCACTCAATATATAAAATCTACATGAATTGTTTTTAGTACAAAGATTAGTTTAACTACACAGAATTGATGTTAAGAGGTAAAATTTAACATAATATTCATAGGAGAAATAGATGAATTGAAGGGACCAAAATGAAGAAGCTAAGAATGAAGAAATAAAATTACAACTTACCCATCATTGTACCAAGAACATTAGGAACCACAGTATTCCATTGTCATTGAAAAAAAAATGTTAAATACCAGTAAAACAAAGAAATGATGAAAGATGCTTTATTAATGCAACTTAAAATGAAGGATTTTTTCAAGAAAGAGTATGGAAAAGGTGAATTTGATCAAGTACAAATTCTTTCAAGGCTTGTTTATATTTAGATATGGAAGTCCCAATCAATTCCCAACCATATCCATATTTAAATGGGTATTAATGGATATAATCCCAAATAACCCCAATCACACATTATTGATACTCATTTCACCCAAATTAAATATGGGCATGGGATCTTAATGGGTCTGAGACTTATTGCCAATGCTACTCAACCCCCTTATTTTGTTCAATTTTATATGTTTTCCCCCCCCCCCCCCCCTCTTCTCCCTCCCTTTCTCTTTGCTCGAAATTTTGGAGATTTTTGTTTTTCGAATCACTGTTGATATAAATCTAAAATCTACTGGGTATGCTTGACATATTATTGCATTCCAAGAGATCTAAACGCACATGCGGATCTAATCTGGATCTAGATCTCTTCCAGACAAAAAGAGCTACTATAATATAAATCTGAAATTTTGTTAAATGTGCGTGTGTGTGTGTGTTGTAGTTGTTTAGGTATAGAATAAAAATGGAGTTGTGCTTTATTTTTCTCTTGTAATTAAATATACTCCTGCAGATCTGTGTAATTAAATATACTCCTGCAGATCTGTAAGGTATCATATACCATTATCTGGTAAATTACTGTCGGTTTATCAACTAAATTTAATAATCTTTTATCACAAAAAAAAAAAAAACGAAGATCTAATGAAGGATTAAAAAATTTTAGAGGAGCATTCTTTACCTTATTGTTAATTTCTCTCTCTTTTAAATTATAAGTAAATCTTATCATTTGGATAATTAATGCTTAACATGAGTTCCAAGATTCATGTCAAAGAAGCTCAATTAATATGTATAATAAAATTTTTTCCGCCTCTTCAAAATCAGAATCCTCTGTTCACCATTGATTATCACCCTCAAAATCAGAATCCTCTCGAATTCATTATTCTGGTTGAATAAACATTGAGCTGTTATTTTCCATAATTTTATTTGCTTAATACGTGAATAGAAGTTTCTAATGTGGTATTTTCCTCACTATTTACTAGAATTTCGGTTAGCCAATACAGCATGCTCTAATAAGTTTTTTGATTTATGTTTGAACTAATATTCTTTTTTTTATCAAAGATTATTTTGCAACTCATATCCAGTCACACTAAGAACAATGTTATTTGGCTAGAACAATGTATGCCATAAATATTTACCTCACTTTAAAACTTGAGGAGCTCTACACCAGACAAACCAAAAGTGATTTTATTATCGAATGGGTTACATAAACAAGCTAACTGGTTAATGCCAATTTAAGCATCATAACCAAAGAACAAGACTACATCAACCAAATGGATTTGCGCATACATGACTAACTCCGTTGGAGTTTCGCATAATAAAAGAAAAAGAATTTGAGCTGAAACATTGGCCTTAAAACCTGGTATCTTCCACTATGGCAGAGTTCCAATTGTCATTCTAATCAGGATTATATATCACGGATGCGAGCCATGCAAGTTAGTCCCTTTATCATTTCTATTTGAAGTATCGTGACATGTTCATTAAAAAGTATAACCATACTAAAATGATAGTATAACTTTATTAAAATGTAGTATAACTATTTACCACTTTAAAATAACATCATTTTTCTTTCTTCTAAATTCACTATTACTGTTTCAATCTCGTCTCGTCCGTATATTTTTCAATCTTTAAATCTTGACCATAAACTTGTATATTTTTCAATCTTTAAATCTTGACCATAAACTTGTGGAAAATAAAACTTACAAGGCTCCATTTTCATCAACTACATCCACCACAACCCTCACATCAGATTGTCAAATAAACCCTGAATATGTTCGATATTTTGGGAACCAAGTACTTTTATAAATTCATGTAGTCGCAGTAAAAGGCATCATTATGAGTCAATCCTCTTTATCAGAAGTGAGAGCTCTCAAACGAGATTTTTGTAAACGAAGCTAAAGTCAGAAATTACCAACGTCATGAACAATGAAAGCATAAACTGATGATGGTTCATACAGCATATTAAAGAAAATATAGATTCCACATCTATCAAATTACTCAGGCTTCTGGCAGGTGATTATGGAAAATTTAATAACACCCTTCTTGTATCCTTGGATCATTAATGGCATTACGAGTGCTCCTTTTATAGTCTTCCATCCTGTTGAAATAATGCAGAATTAACACAAGGGCTAAGACAATAAGCCAAATTTCAGGAGACGACAACTTATGCGAACAAAACTGTACCTACCACTCCGTATTAATGATGTGATTCCCTGCCATGACAATGCTGATCTTATCACGGCTGGCCAAAATGGTGCCACATATTCAGACCAATCTGCAGACTTGATATTCTGGCAGTGTATCTCAGACATTAGTTATTATTGTGAACACACAACTAAGCTGACAAATAAAAGTTTTTTTTTTTTTTTTTGTGAATTCCTAAGTTCGTTTCTCCTAAACTAGCGGATAAATCACTTCATATACATTTTCAATTAATGACGTAAACACACCAAAATCATCTTACTTGTTGCAAAGAGTGAAGGAAGTAAGTACCTGAAGAGGGTGGGATTCTAGTAATTTGACATAATTAGCTGTGGAACACCATGCTGGAAGACAATATGCATCACAAATTTTGTTCAATATATTTATTTCATCTGTGCGCAATGATTGTTCATCAGGGGAAAGATCCCTATGACACCACGTAACTATGATGATTGTAGCACCAGGTGCCGCTACACGAACCAACTCATCAATGAACTGCCAATTTCGAAAAGAAAGACGAGGCATATAGGATAATAAAAGGTGAACAACTTTGGAGAATCATCAAGGCAGTAGAGACAATTAAAAATAGCCAGAAGAGATGCACAGAGATTAATTACAAAACCTTTGTTTTGTCTGGCATGTGTTCTCCACTCTCCAAGGACCATACCAAATCAAATGAGCCATCTGCAAATGGCTGATTTAAGGCATCTGCAACTTCAAAGGAAACCTGCTATGTTTTAGTGATTGTTAGCTAGAGATAGTTCAATGATACATGATCTAAATGATTTTGATTTTCTTTATCTCCCAGTTTTCCCAATTCAGCGAGCAGATGGCAAATTGTAATTGGCATTTGGTCATCTTTTATTTGAAATATATAAGAACGAGTAGCGGATTGAGTGATTAGAGCTTCCATGATTCCTTTCCACTAGTTAGGGTTCGAATTCTATTACCTTCCCTTTCTAAAAATTCCCCTGGTTTTCTCCCTAAAAGAATAATAAAATAAGAAAACTTGCGGTAGGTATAACCATAGAAAGTACCATACCATGTCACATTAAAAATATAAATATTTGCTGTAAGCATCACCATAGAAGGTCGAGAAATAATTAGGATTGACACTCGGTAGGATCTCTTGGTTCAGAATCAGTCACACCATCAATGGAGCGAGCCACTGGTGGATCACTCCATTGATGACGTGATTGGTGGGTCACCCCCCCCACTCCATGATCCACCAGTGGCCCACTCCATTGACGGCGTGACTGATTCTGAATCCAAGGATCCATGATCTTACCAGTAGATTCGATCCACTTAAGCATCTCATACCATTTCGCATAAAAAAATGTTTATTTATCTTGGTAAGCACTAATCATCGCACTCGCATTTTCCTCTCAACCATATTAGTTTCAATTTTCCTCTCAACCATATTAGTTTCAATATGCCATCACGTGGCCAACTTCATTGACGACGTGACTGATTCTGAACCAACTATATTAGTTTCAATATGCCATCACATGGCCCACCCCATTGACGATGTGACTAAATTTGGATAAAAACTTTACCCGTATATCCCGTCCACCTAAGTATTCCATGCCATTTCGCATAAAAAATATTTCTCTATCTTGGTAAGCACTAATCACCGCACTCGCATTTTCCTCTCAACCACTATTAGTTTCAATATGCCATCATCCTAGGGTTGGCATCATTCACGACACATGAGAGGACAGCAAAAATTAATAATGTAAGCTGAGAAAGGTGGCACAGGATACAAAGAGAGTGTTTTTAAACCCAACTCGGTGGTCAAACTCCAGTTTCAACTGGTTCAACCAGACTGAATAACTGGTTTTGTTTTTATGAATAATTAAATTCAAGTAAAGTATCATATACTTTAAGTGATATTAGTAAAATATAAAAATAATATAAACCAGATAAATAGTCCCAAGTATGACTATTGATTGTTTCTTGGTTCAAGTTGAACCAATCAGTCCGATCTGATTTAAAATACGAAAAAGAAATGAGACGAGTTAATAAATTACTAATACAAATCAAGTCAAAAGCCCCATCAGATTCTTGAAGAATGTCTCTCTCCACAGTATAAGGCCAAGGGTATTCACAATTGTTATTTCCCACAATTTCACATACACTTAGATATAACATCCTTGTTCTATTGACAAGACCATCAAAACTGTTAATTAAGCATAGATATCGAAACCGAATTGCGCCTATGAATAAATTAACTTCCACTATGACGACATAAAAATTTTATTGAAAAAAATCAAATTTAGCATATGAATAAATTAAGTTCCACTATGACCACAGAAAAATTTTATTGAAAAAAAATAAATTTAGCATGTCATGGTTTACTATATTTGAGGGAACAATTGGCTCAAAAATTTATCCTTATTATTTACTGCCAAAGACCTTTTCTCCATTTGAACTAAACTTCAAAATTGGAATTCCGAATGTTCACTACATACCTTGCTTTCTAATCCCTGGACAGCAGCAAGAGCTAGAGCTCTTTGGGCTTGCACTGGGCTCAGGGTGATGCCTTTACACTGAGCACCATATTTGCTTGCTAAGTACCGAGAGCTGCCACCTATACCGCACCCAACATCAACTATGCTCTTTGGTTTCTTTATTGGATCTTCTGCATATATTTATCAGAAAAAAATACTTGTTACTACAAAAAAAAGTACAAAATAAGTAGAAAGATAGAGCTGGATCCATTGGAAAGGAACAAGAAACATGCCCAGTATGCACTTAAGGTGCCATAGAATCTGAACATGATACAGAAATAAATTAAGTTGAAAAGGAAACCATCTGCATGAATTGTTTAGATGCCATAACTTTTGGGTCAAAACTGGAATTTCAGAAAGGCCAATATTACCAAATCAACTTCCATTTCAGCTATCGCCCACCTCTCCTTTCTCCATTTCTTATCTCATTGATCGTGACAGTATTCCTTGTTAAAACACTAGAGCAACCGCCCACATCCCTACGCTACCCAGGACCGACCTTTTTGCCATCCCATCCCATGTGAAGGAGACAACATTCAGTTCTCTATCTTTTCTTCTGGCGTAAATTTCCAAATTTTTCATTCTTTCTGCTTCCTTGTATCTAAGAGATTTTCCTTTCATGATATCTCTCTTTCTTTTTTCTTGCAAAATATATATATATATATATATATATATATATATATATATATCATTTCTGTTTTGGAAACCATAGCCTAGTAGAAGATACTTTTTAAACTGGGTGACTAATCAGTGAATTTGCTTTGAAGTATAAGATATTTTGACAGGAAAAAGAACATACAAACTAACCTGGGATAGAGGCAAATTTGAGCGCCTCCTCAATCAAGCGAACCTGAGCAGAGCGGTGGTCCGAAAGGGAGACCGTGGAGTCAGAGTCGTAGAAGCCGTGGTGCATATGCTCACCCCAGATATCTTCCCATATTCCAGATGATTCGTTATAGAACTCTGCAATCCTTTTCTTAAGCTCGCCATCTGCCTCCACCTTCGCTAGTGATCCGCTATCCACAGCTGCTCTAGCTGTCATCCTTATCGGCTTTGGCACTCTGACTTTGGGTGATAACGAAGAAGTTATAGTTTCATGAGTTTTTCTCCTTTTTGGTATTTTATTGGTACCAACAACAGTAATTTTACTGACAACAGTCATTGAGACACTCATTTTTTTATATGTACAGAGAGGACTGTACGTTATCTGCTTTTAAAAAAATATACTTTGGACAGAAGGTTGGAAGAGTCTTTTTCTTCTTTTTTTTTTTTTGTCAAATCAGAAGGTTGGAAGAGTCTGGTACCCTTCCTTTAATGGATTTACTTGGGCAGGTAGGATGATATATTGAATTTTGTTAGCATATATAACTGCCAGTAAAAATTAAAGATGGTATGTTTGATAAACTTTTATAAAAAAAAATAGGTAAGTTTTAACGAAAATTTATCATTTATTTTCTAAAATTTACTTTTTTTTTTTTTTTTGGTGAGTCTTAGTTACCAGAATATTTTTCCTTAGCAGACGGAAGGCTGCGGGATTGGAATAGGTTTGGGTGTTCCTTTGACCTTTTCTTGTTCTATCTTGGGGACTAATCAACACCTTTTTTAAAAGCCCAAATTTTTAGTTGTAATATTGCGAATTGTATTGGCAATATTACGGCTTCACTTGTTTGATACATTGAAAAAAGAAACATAGTCTTAGAAAAAAAACTTTAAATATAATTTTTAATCGCTTCTTTACCTCACATATATATTTATTCAAAGAATCTTCAAAATTGTTACAGTAATATTTCAAAAAATACCTCAAAAAATAGAGCCATGGTTGAATTATAATTGTAATTCAAAATCAACCTTTAAAACAACTTTACGCTTGGAGCAAACAGAAAATGATCAACTCCAAATCATTTAATTATTTAAAACAATTGTCGGTATTAAACGAGTGACCAACGGTAACCTATTAAAATTTTACCAATCCTGTAATCTTAAATTTCCCTTCTCCCATTTTACCATTCCTCTAATTTTCCCTTTGTACCAAAAATAGAAAAAAAATAGTACAAAAATATTTTAATCGCTTAAAAATAACTGCCAGGACTAATAAGAACGAGGTTCAATATTTTCTTCTCCCATCATTTTTCTCCTTCATCTAATTTTCAACTTGTACCAAAGGAAAAGAAAAAAAAGGAGAAGATTTATCACCTAAATAACTACAAATCACAAACTGGCATTTTGGATGGATATGGCTTTGTCCCACTCCAAGATTCTCCTCATGCCACTAGAACTAGTGGCATCTCCACATTTCAATACTTCATTCCAAGAATTTCTCACTCGGCCTAACTAAAAAATGTAGACAAAAACATCTTTCGTTGTTGAGTAGGTTTGTGCCAGGGTAGCCAAAATCATTTTGTATTTAGTTCGATGTTGACACAATGTCCCAAGACACGCAACAGTTCATGGATCACTCGTTCTCCGTTAGATGTAAAGTACACAACAAAATCACATTACACATCCAGTAACGTAGCCAGCACTTAAATTTTGGGAAAATAAAAAGTAAAAGCAAAAGGCTAAACCTTTGACAACAACTTCACTGGTTATTGTGGCCAATTACGTGTCAGTACTACTTTGTAATGTCAAATATTCACGAGATACTTGTAAGCTTTTGGCACTCAAAAATGCAGGTGCAAGATTAAAATAGCATCAGTCACTTTTATCAGGGATTATGTGGTCATAAAAGTTCTCCACAAATCCTCAGTTAACAACTTAATGTTTACTTCCCACCAAGTAATGTTAATGTTCAATAATGTTTATTCAAGCAAACCATGTAAAAAGCCAGACGAAGTACTTCCTAAATAACAAATTTCAAGCAAACATGCAACCTGAAATATGATTAAAACTCTTTCCTGGATTTAGATATCTAACCACTACAGATGCCAAATACCTGCAAAATTCTGGTTGCTGAGTATAATTGCACCCAAGTTTACATCTTTTGTACATATATTCAGTTAGTTTGAAAACCAATTTCTCAAATTTTCTCTGCTTCTCGATCAGTAGCTTATTTTTTAGACCGGCTAGAGCTCGTATTTTTGGTCATTACATGTTAAAAGATCATATGCTAGTATCATTGTTCCAGCTAATTGATCTACAGCTACGCTGCACATGATTATTTTCTTTCTACAGATTGTCACTCCTATAAAATTTCCCTCAAAAAAATTTTTTTCTTGATAATCACCTCCTAATAAAAGCAAAGCTTCAGCTATATAAGCAAAAATAATTTCCGCTACATAAACAAAAAATGGTCTAAATTCATTTTTTATATTTTATTAAACCCAAACTGTTTTTGGCTTTTAAATTCATTTACTTAGAAGGTCTAAGATCTGCCATATTCCCAGGAAGTTTCTAATGTCTTACAATTTCTCCTTTTCTGAATCAAAACACCAAGAAGGAATTCTTCTAATTCCACATATGCATTAAGAGAAGGTAAATTCTGCAAATTCAGTAGTCCATTTTGGATTTTACCTTCCCAAGTCTGCGGTTGTGCCAAACAATCCCTGCCTCTAAGCCCTGCCTGCGCTTGTCTCTCTTTCACCCGTCTTTATCCTATTTTCCCTTATATATATATATATATATATATATATATATATATATATATGCCTGCACTTGTCTCTCTTTCACCCGTCTTTATCCTATTTTCCCTTATATATATACATATATATATATATATGCATGCACACACACATCGTCAATAGCTTATAACACTTGGCAGAAAGAAGGTGCAACTTGGCAAGCCTAACTCATGCAAAATTCTATATATTTGAAGTTATTTCCCATAGGCTTTAGATATTGTTGCATGCCTCAGAAGAAACTATTGACAAATCTTAAAAAATTATCGTTTTGTAACAATAATGTTGATGTGTTTGCATGCATTAATGTGGAATTAATATTCTTTGAATTTCTCTGTTGCATGTGATATTAATATGCTATCAGTTGGCATGCATTAATGTTGAATTAATATGTTTAATTACACTTTACTCCCTTGTTTTACTCTCAATTGTACTTTACCCCTGAAACAAAATAATATACACTTTGCCCAATGGACATTCAATCAAAAAGTGCAGGGTTAAATACACTTTGCCCCTTCAACTTGGAGGCCAATAACATTTTGTTTCCTAGATTTTGAGTATCTACACTTTGCCCCCTATGAATAACATTTTGTTTCCTAGATTTTGAGTATCTACACTTTGCCCCCTATGATTAATGGAATTAGCATTTTGTAACAAGTAAAAACAGAAGCAAATTTTAGTTGACAAAAATATCCCCTGCCTTTTAACAAACGATCACTTTAGGTAATCATTGGTTGCTATAGAATAGGTTAACACTATATATTTGGCAGGATACAGCTCAAAACTAAAACTGGAGAAGGCAGCAAGTGAAAAGTTACAAATATCTATTAGTTTTAAAAAAAAAAAAATACTACTAGTTGTTTATGTCTTTCTTCTACTTTATTAAAAACCAACTAGATGTTAGGATTATTATCGTAAACTTTATGTTAAATGATGGAAGTAGTACTGAAAAAGAAAGCAAATTCAAATGAAAAGAAAGCAAAAATCAACATTATATCGTGATGTTTGGGTATACACACAAAAAGATCTCTCTGAATACCCGTATTTTCTCTGCCTCTTCCTCCACTTCTGCCTCTAACTCTTCTAGCATTTATATCTTTGTCTCTTCCAGCATTTATGTCTTTGCCTCCTCCAGCATTTATGCTTTTGTCAATTATTGAAACTATAGAATTAGATTGGCTCATAATGGTGCTACTTGATTCTATCCCTGGTGCTAATTGCTTCTAAGTACCTTAAATTTGCCCTTCACCCAAAACAGTAACATTCATATGTTAAACAATTACCACGAGTTCCATTTAACCATACTTATAAGAGAAAATAATAACATTTATTGAAACAAATATATGAGTAATTAATTTAGCGGTATTTTTTTGCCTTTGTGAGATTAACTCTACGTTACATGTCTTGGAGATGTATCCACTTTGTCTACATTTACTGCAATGCATAGTAGTACCTCTTTTAGTTACCCTACCATAGATTTTTGGCAATGGTCTTCATTAGGACCCTTCCTTCCTAACTTCTTACGCCTGTCAGGTCTTCTTCTTAAAAGTGGAGGATTTGTCTTGTCACTTTTGCTTCAACTTACTGTAGTTGGTCTAGAATTGACATGATAGCATGCTAATATGC
The DNA here is from genome assembly GCA_024721245.1 of Mitragyna speciosa. Classification (NCBI taxonomy): domain Eukaryota; kingdom Viridiplantae; phylum Streptophyta; class Magnoliopsida; order Gentianales; family Rubiaceae; genus Mitragyna; species Mitragyna speciosa. Next base: position 5,916 of record JAMWEH010000782.1, on the reverse strand, counting down.
CTTATTGTAACTCTAAATGATATAGTATGTATGCACATAATTGGCAAGATCCACGATACCATGCATGCATGCTGAACAGGTGTACACACAAGGAATTCCAATCATATCCCATTCCCTACATCTGCAAATCCACTCACAACATAATTCTTATTTTACTGTTGGACTTCAAACACATCACATGATAGACATAAGGGCTCAACCTCTATTGACTTAGCATTTTCTCTTTTAATTTGTCGTGGATTCATGACCATTGCACCACACTTTCAATCAAAGAACAGCTGTTATTTTCCCTATAAACAAACAGTACAATGTTAAAAAAGTGTTCCAGAAAGTAAACATGTACATCACTTCAAAAACAAATTGGACCACTACCTGATTTTATTAAGATACATATCTACTAACTTTATTTCAAAAAAATAGGAAATCTGGCTTCCACATGAAACCAGGTATCCCAAATTTAATCCAAAAAATTCAGATTCTCAAGCTACATTGACGCACAGAACACAATAGAATACATGCTGAAATCCTACAAAACAGGAAATATGTGTTCAATATGGGACCACGTAACACAAATTTAACCAAAAAAATCATCACATTTTAACCAAAAAAAAAAAAAAAAGATTTTGATACAATAGATCTTGAAATATGGTAAAATATGAAATATAGGTTCCACTTGGGATCACATAACATAGATTTAACAGAAAAAAAATCATCTCATTTAACTAAAAAAAAAAAAGAAAATCAGAAAATCAGATTCTTGGAACACATTGATTCACACAACATAATACAGTACATGCAAAAATCCTTACATCTATGATAAATTTCTTACATGCATGCGAAGTTTTATTGGAATAATTAATGAATATAGTACTAATTTAGTCAGAAATGAACCTTAGGGTTTGATTTTCTTGAACCCAAAACCCAAACCTAAAGTCCGAATCCATTCTGTGTCCTTTCACCAGCAATTGGAGATGGATTCACCATAAATCCCCCAATATCTTCTCAGTTTTATGATCGACTACTGTTGATTAGATGAGATAAAGGTGAAGCCACAAAGGACTACTTGTGTGATTTGGGAATTTTTTTTAGATTTTTGCCTTCTTAATTTTACGGCCAAGATCCTTTTTTTACTCCATCACATGACTAAAATATAGTTTTCTGAAGGACAAAATTGTCAATATTGCTATTATTCATGGGTATTAATGTCATTTTATTGCATTTTTTTTAATGGAAATGGTACCTCCAACCTTCTCTGTTCACCAGAGGGGGCAAAGTCTCAATACTTGAAGTTGAGGGGGCAAAGTGTTACTAGCCCCCCTAGTTCAAGGGGGCAAAGTGTAATTAACCCAAAAGAATAATTTTTGACAACGTACAATTTAAATGAGAAATGACAAACATAGCCCAAAATAAAATGTGTGGTAACCTTCTTATTCTTAGGCGCCAAAATGAACAATAAAATTTCCAATGATGAAGAAGAAAAGCTATTACATGATTAGGTAAAAAAAAAAGGTGAAACAAAATAAAACTGTTCAACAAGAGAAAGAGATAATTTCAACAAACTTCATTAAGATTTATATGATATAAACAAGCATCTCTCGAGTTTAATCTTTATAATGACTGAAGAAACACACAGTATATCATTAATCTTTTAAATGAAAAGATGATCTAAAAATAAAAAAAAATAAAATAAAATGTCTCCTTTATGCCTTTGGCTAATATTAACTAACCAAATTGCTCCAAACCCGTTCATACAATTATGAACAAAGGCGTTTCTAAAATATTAAGATTTTCAAAATAATTTTAATATTTTAGGATATTCATGTTGCTTTTTGTGCTTATATATATATCACCAAATGGAAATCCTAAATCACTCTTCAGATGAGGTATATGTAGTTTTCCAAATGTATCAGAAGCTAGCTACAATTGTCATAAACTGGAGGGAAAGGATGTCATCAGGCTACAATTAAGAAAAATTAAATTGTCAAAAATAAACAAGAGGGAAGGCTGAGAGAGAAAAGCATACCATAGAGAACGGTCGTAGAATCCCTAATGCCTTGAGTACCTAATTTTACAGAAATATTGAAATTGGTTCATTTTCCACAAGTGGCTAAAAGCGTCCAACTTTGGCAGCCACCCTTGATCAATTTGGATTTGATTGGTCCCTTTTCGTATGCCACAAAAGCTTTCCTTCCGTGGTTGGTAATTACATCATTATATGTGTGGCTTATTTATGTCATTTTATGCCTTTAAATATGTGTGGCTTTGATGCATTTTTGTTGTGTTTGGAATTATGCAAAGCTCATGAAATTTTTTGGGTTTAAGAAGTTAAAGTTGCCAATGGATTACAGATTTAGACGAGCTTGTGTTTAAGTTCTTTTGAAATGACATTTTGATTGATTTAATGCAGCCAAAAGGGTATTTGATATGTTCGTATTAGTTTTAATGTAGCAAAAAAGATTCCATTTTTTTTTTTTTTTTGGTTTCTAGTATCGTGATGGATTTTGTGATGAGAAATATGGTGTTAAATGAAGTGATGTGGTTATTGTTGAAGTAATAGATGTTAAGACATAAAAAATAAAAAAAATACGCAGTGGAATTTTATTTTAACACATATAAAAATATGTAGAAGAAGATGAGTTATAAAATAAAGTATTTCTGACTCTCATATTGAGGCTAGCATAAACTCAAGGCATCATAACCTTAATCTCATTTAAAATTTCTCTAGACTCTCAATTTTTCCAACTTTTATCAACTCAATAAATAACAAAGCTCTCAATTTATTACCCACAAGACTTTAATGATAAGAAACAAAACTGAAATAGGGAATATAATCCTAATAGGAAACTAACAAATAATAATAAATCACTCAAATAAATAAACTACTAAAAACTAAACTAAAACATGACTTCTAAATTAAATAGTAAACTTCAAATTCTTTTTTGGTTTATTTATGCCAACAATAGAGCCAAGAAATTAGGATACTAATCAAGATTTTGCAATCAAAGTTTGTTATAAATGGATTCCAACTTTGTTTCAACTCATGTAACCATTTTGGTACAAGGAAATGGATCAATATTTCGTTGAAATCATGCATGAACAGTAAGTACAAAAAAAGTGAAATTTTATTTACCACATATAAAAGTAAATATGCAGAGGATTTACAAAATAAAAAATTTTTATTCTCATATATATATATATATATATATATATATATATTATAACTCACGAAATTTGAATGATAGGAACGCATGTCTGCACTATCAGATGTAACACAATCAAATGACTTTTTTGACTTAAATGCAATCTTCCATTTATGTTTCTAAACCACCAATTTGTAATTGATCTTCATCTTCTAAATCCCCATATCAAACAATTCACATATCCAATTAAGTATTATTTGGTCGCTCAATCTATAATAAATTCATTTTCTAACAGTTCATGGATGTTGGGTTCAAAAAATCCTCAAACTAAAAACTACCACAATCAACAATCTTGACGGGACTTTTTTTTTAATTGTAGTATTCAATACCACATAATATATTTCGACGCAATAAATCTCACAGAAACTTTCTTTTAAATCTCTATCCAATTAGAACTAATTTTGCCCCTATTTGTCAACAAACGAATGCTTAAGGCCAATCTTGCGGTCGAACTTTATTCGATATTCTAATACTCCAACAAACACAAATCTTGTGGACTAATTTTATTAATTAACACCCCAAGATCCAAGTCTCATGCTCCGGTACCACTTGTAAACATAAAAAAAAAAAAAGGTGAAATTTTTTTACTGCGCATAAAAATATGTGAAAAAATAAAAGTTACAAAATAAAAAAATCCCCGACTCTCATATTGAAATTGGCATAAACCCATGATATGATTACTTTAACCTTACCTAGAATTTATCTAAATTTTCAACTCTTCCCAATTCAATACAATAATAAAACTCCCTATATATAACATATAAAACTTAAATAATATGAAATCTAATTGGAATAAACAATATAATTCTAATAGGAAATTGTCAAATAATACTCAATACCTAAAATAAATAAGCTAATAAAGACTCAACTAAACATAACTTCTAAAACTAAATAGCAAACTTTTAACTTTGTAAGGATTTAGTTTAATTATGCCAAAATAAACAATGTTGCAAGGGATCAAGAATGGAAGTTCATTCACGGAAGACGCATGAATTAATATAGTCGTTTAGATAAACATGAAATTTGGATTATAATTGGGCAAGGAAAATATGCGGATTTAATATAAAAGCTTTAAGGCTTCGTTTGATTGGTAGGAAAGTAAAGTTAACGAAGAATCTGATTCCTTGGAATCTAAATCCATAGAAAATGATTTCTTTACCATGTTTGGATACTTCTAGAAATGTTGGTTCATTATATTGTAACAAGTAATGTGATGTATATTTGCACTGTGTTGTACAAAATGCCCATATAATTATAATATGTGAGAAGTTTTCATTGAATAATATTATTTTAGATAACTAAACCCTAACAAATTATAAGTTAATAAATATTAATTTTCCTTTATAGTTTCTTTTCTCTCTTTAAGATTTTAATTAATAAATTAATCTTATTAATATATTATATGAAACAATCAAAATCATTTTTATTATCCAGTTAAGCCATCCTTTAAATCAACCAATAAATTAAATTTCACTTCGTTGCCAAATCCAATCGAGCCATTCTTTAAATCAATCACCTATAAACTCATAAAAAATTCCTTAAAGATTTCACCATATTCCAATCCAAGAAAAAGGAAAGAAAGAACCAAAAAAAAAAAAATCCCACCTCAAGTTTGGTCCCAAAATTCAAACTTTTCCAATGCAATTTCGCTTTTTTTTTTTTTGGATTGAACACATTTGACTATATCACTTAAGAAGAAAAACCCAGATCAAATTTTGGTTTAAAACTCCAATCTTGCAAAGAAAAGAACAAAATCACACCTCAACTTCAACCCCAAAATTCAATCTTTATAAACAAAAGTTCACTGCGTATTGAACCTCTTGATTATATCACCTAAGAAGAAAAACGCAGGTCAATTTTGTCCAAAAATCTAATCATGCAACTGGGATTTTAGTATTTCCCTCTTGTGAATTGAATCCACCGAAGTACATGAACCTTTAATGGAATTGAAAGAATTGAGAAAAGGGTGATGATGTGAGAAATCTCAGAGGTGATGAGGGAGGAATTTGGGTAGAATTTGGGAATATTGAGATCTATGATGATGTTGGAAGAGAGAGATATTATTCTGTTTAAGATAAGGGAGAGGATTAAAATATCTGAGCATATCTTTTAATTAAATTTCCAAGGAAAGTAATTAGAATACCAACAACAAGAGAGGATTTAGAATCCTAGTATTCTGCCACTACTTTCTTTGGTTTAAGGAAAGTTTTTACTTTCCGAACAAATCAAAAAATGAACCAAACACAAGAATTTAAAAATCCGGATTCAGATTACTTTCCCAACCCAGATTCCTAACCAACCAAACGAGGCCTAAGAGTCAATACCTAATTATCAAGGGTCTTCTCCCACGAAAAGGTTTTATTGTTACAACAAAAAAAAAAAAAGAAAGAAAATGCTTGATGCTGATATCAAGGTGTGGTATCTTCATCTCAAGGTAAGTTTCTTCTCCTTTAACTCCTCAAATTCAACTAGCATACAACCTTATTATGTTTTATTAAGTCATAAACTTTATTTGTCTTTTCATGTAGCATGCCAAGATTGTCCCTTGCTAGATCAGTAACTATAATGGTGATACGATGCAAAACTAGCTAGAAATGCAACTGTGCCACATTTAAAATATTTTTATCACATTCAGAGAGAATGCTCCCTATCAAGTTGAGAACAACTAATAATGCTGGTACGAGGGCATATTGATACTATGGATAAATCTGCGTCA
>JAMWEH010001932.1:0-29081 GCA_024721245.1 Mitragyna speciosa | reverse complement strand
AACAAAAGGACAACCCGTACCCCACGGCTCTTAGCTCCAGTCCACTCCTCCCCTAATTTCTATGTTCTACTGCGCCATCAGGGCTATCCCTGCTAAATCTAACCCCGTCTTTGTATCTGGGCCCCGTTTCTCCATGCTGGTACCTTTTCACCCGCGGCCAGACCCATCCAAGTGTCTAACATGACTCCCTATGTTATTGCCCACGTGGCAGATTCCTTTCCCCACTACTGATACGTGGCAGATGCTCATGATCTGGAAACCGGACCTCCCGAAAAAATATTAAATACATCACCTTGCATTGCCACATAAGTATATTAGTACTAATATTTTATTGTCAAAGTGATAATAGTGAGTCACACTTTGTAGTTATTTAACGATGAGTGATTGTATCTAGTGCACTACGTGACATACCACGTGACGTGCATAGTACGCGTAATATTTATTTAGGGCCTCCCAACCCTGTTACTTGCTTGCGGCTGCTAAGATCTTGATTTTGCCAATTGAACTCGAATTTATTATTGGAAACGAATAGAGGGTAAGCAGTTAGAGCTCTATGACTCCATTTCAGAGGTCGGGGGTTCGAATCCTATCAATACTAATTCTCTATCCTCATTTTAATATTGTAGAATTTATCAAAAAAAAAAAAAAAGGGTTTGAATCCCATCAATACTAATTCTCTATCCTCATTTTAATATTGTAGAATTTATCAAAAAATAAAAACTCGAATTTATTTCAATATTTTTGGATTCAAGTGTGTGGAAAAAATAAATTCAAGCTCATAATGGACGCAAACCATAACCATACGAGACATGGACTCACAATTGTCAAGCCCGAATATCAGAATTTTATATACTTTCACCAAAATCATCAATCTTCCATCGCTGCTTTTTTTTTTTTTTTTTCCTTTTCTTTTTTCAAAATACTCATTACACATAAAATCCGTGAGAAACTTTAACTTAGAAAAAAAAAAAAGGAATAATAATATTCCCAAATTGAATGTTTTACTTGTCTTTTAAGTTTTTTCCAAAATAATGTTCACTTTACTCGAAAAACAAATTTCACATTATAAGATATTCTCAAATTTCAAGCATTTTGTGTACTGCAAATATAAATATAAGTTACTCCATATATTCTTCACATTCCAATTAACTAATACGCGGAATCCTATACATTTTCAAACAAGAACTTAAATTATTACTTTCAACTGTTTTGAGGGGAAACTATTACTTTTTAACTATTATTTCTTTAAAGGTTGTCACTAATCAAAACCAATACATTAAGTTCGGAAAAAAGGAAGTATATGTTTACCAAAAATTACCCAGAATTATTTTTCATTTTTTAACAAACCTAAACCAATAATGGAGTTTGGAAATTTACCTTTAGCCTACCTACCCAATAATAATAAGAAAGAAAGGGACAAAAATGAAGAAAGGAAGTTGAATATAACTTTTGGTAACTTTTGAAAATAAGAAAACTTACTTGAAAAACGGAAGTTGAATATAACTTATGGTAACTTTAGAAAATAAGGTATGTGTTTGACAAACATACAGAGGAAAATGTGTGATAAATGATGGAAGATTGATGATCCAACTAATGCTTTACCTAAATTATTTAAAGGGCAAGTAAATAAGAACCCCCCCTAAAATATCGCATATAAATAGGGATTGAAGAAAATTTGTGTTGGTTAATAAATTGGAGTAGGAAAAGTCAAGTCAAGTCAAATAATGAAACAGAAAAGTGGGGCCTTTAATGGTAACCGAACGGGAGAAAAAAATAGAGACAAACTCAAACGTAGAAAAAACAGAAAAAGACAAAAGAGATTACTCTCACTTTTGTTATTCTACGTACTCTTCTCTTACTCGATCGGCGTATTTATACAGATTTTTCCAACTCCCTCTCCCCAAACCAAACCTAGCCCAGCAGAATACAATACACAAGCAGTCAGGCATACGAATCTCTCTCCATCCATCCACTTCCTTTCTCTATCTATCTTCTCGAATGCTGTAGTATTCACCAGGAACCAAACCCCTAAATAAACCTCACCCTTGACGCTTTTCCCACCTCTACTGCCTTTGTGCATTGCATGCTTTTTGTTATTCTCCTCCTCCTCTCAATCCCCTCACTTTTCTATCTGCCGCCCACAAACCACGCCAGAAGAAACTGAAGAAGGCCTAGGGACACTCGTCTCCCAATGACAGTTGAAGCTCGGCATCTCCGTCTTTTCCCACCGCAGATTCTTCTTGGCAACAGGTGTTTACTGGTTGTTTTTATTTTTTGTTCTTTTCTTGAAGGTTTTTTTCTTTTTAAATAAAAAACAATCAATGCATTCTTTGGTTCTACCAAACTTGAGAATGAATTTGTACGTGGATTGGTTTTGCAGGGAGATGGTGAATGGAATTGAAGGTGGAAATATCATGCGGTATCACTATAGTTATAATAATAATAGTAATAATACGTATGGCGAGCCAGTGGGTTATGGACTGGTATCTGGAACGACAACGACCACAACGGATACATTGATTCCTCCTCAGATGTACAATACGACCATTGCTGGGGATTCGGTTCCTCTGAAAACGGCAATGAAATCGGAAAGCGGCCTTACCTATTCTACTATACCTCTTATTGTTTCAAGAAAGCGCCCCAGAGACGCAGGCCCCAATCCCTGTGGTTCTGTTACGTTTCTTGGCCAAGATTTCTCCTCTCAGATCCATCAACAACAATCGGAAGTCGATCAATTAATCGCTCAACACGTAAGTAATCTTTTTCTACCTATATTTTTTTTTTCCAGATTTTGTCTGTTAACGACGTCGGTTGTTTTTGTTGTCTGAAATCCTGATGTGTTTTTTGTTGTTTTTTATGTTGACAGACAGCGAAGGTGATAAGGGAAATTGAAGAGCAAAGAAAGAGTTATTCGAGTAGGATAATAAAGGCTGTGGAGGAGGGTATGATGAAGAAACTGAGAGCGAAAGAGGCGGAAATCGAGAACATTGGGAAATTAAATTGGGCAGTTGGAAGAGAAAGTTAAGTCGTTAAGCGCAGAAAATCAAATATGGAGAGAATTGGCCCAAAACAATGAGGCCACGGCGAATACGTTAAGGAACAATTTAGAGCAACTCCTGGCTCAATCCCAACAAGTCCAACAGCAGCAAAACTTAATTGATGACGATGCTCAATCGGGCTGTGGAAGTAATTTGGTAATTGAAGAAGAGTTGAACTTGGAGGAGTTGGACTGGCATTATGATGACATTGATGGTTATGCAGTGGGTAAAACATGTGGTACAGGGAACAAGGACAATTGCAATAGTAGTAGGAGCAGGAGCAGGAGCAGCAGCAGCAGCAGAAGGCTTTGCAGAAATTGCGGGAAGGACGAGGCTAGCGTGTTGCTTTTACCGTGCAGGCATCTATGCTTGTGTGATGCTTGCGGGCCGGTCCTCCACGCTTGCCCCATATGTCTTTCCACCAAGAATGCCACCCTTCACATTAACTTGTCGTCGTCCTCCTCTTCCTCCTAGTCCTAGTCCTTTTTGTTTAGTCTTTGTATTGATTCATCTTGATCAGAATCGATTAGAATCAATCAGATGATAGATAGATAGATGGATAGAGATAGAAGATAGAGTTTAGGAGGAAATTTAAATTTGGTTAGACCCCAAAAAAAAAAAAAAATCCAAAAACTTTTATTAGTTGATTGAATGTATGGGAACCGAGGTTTAAATTTTCAGTAATTATCTATCTATATATTTATTTCTTGGATTATTATTGTCTGTCATGTTTTTGGTAGGAGTATTTACCAAACCATCTTTAATTGGCGCGTACATTGCTTTGTTGTGGTGAACGTGAAAGGGCGTGAGAAGAAGTCAACCCGTGGAGGGCCAGGAGGAAGAGAGGCCGGGGGGTTCGAAAGCGACACGTGCAGAATATAGTCTGACACGTAAACGCCCGGAAATGTCGCTGATGTTTATGACATCATTCTACATTTCGAAGTGTAAATACTCCGGAAAATACAATGAAAACCCGAGAGATGCCCACTAGGCCATTAGTGCTAGTAGAATACTAGGCCCACGGTCAACTAGGGAGGAGGCTGTTAATCTAAATGTAAACTATAGAAATCTATAATCTCTACCTTGGGTGCAATGCAAGTGTGCATCGTCGCAAAAGCGGTAGATAAATTGTCGCCACTCCATCGCTGACGCAAAAAGGAGGAGGATATTGTATAGCGATAGACACAACAGGAGACGAGAGGGAGTCGATCGAAAGAGGAATCTTTGAGAGCAGTAGAAGAAGTAGATAAAATAAAGCAATTAGCAACAAAGGATTTTACAATAATAAAAAAAAAGGCAACAGAGAAAAGAGGGCCAACTAGGAGTAGGAGTATAGCGGTGGTTAACATCTTTTAGCACGGTGAATGTGGTTCTGACAAAACTTAAATGATAAAATTGGCCCTTCACATCAACCGTGTTTGTTTGCTTAGGTGATAAAAGAGCATGTAATGAATGTGTGGAGTCTGAAATACAATCTCTGTCTATTGTTGTATCTATTGGGATCTCTCAGTTTTAGGCGAGTTTTCTATCAAATTAACTCAGTCTATATGGTTCCCTCAACGGGTAGTCGGTGGTGATAAAAGCATCTGGCGGGAGAGAGAACAGTCAGTCGGGTGGATTACGTATTCACGAGGAACTGTAGTATTACAATCTTTCCAGAAAATTAACAAAAGCGCGTATATTGGTTGTGGGGCGCAGGGACTTACAATACCTATTGTCATTCTCGTGGTGGGACACAGACAAGAGTACTTTGGATTAAACTGGTACTACAACTATGCCTCATCTGAGTACCATACATTGGATTTTTATTCATTGATAAGTAGGATTGATATAAAATATTGCAGTAGTAGTAGTAGTAGTACTGCTACAGTAGGACAAAAGAAACAAAGATTAGGATTGATCCCTGCGGTGTGTGGTTTTGTACGCTTACTTTGTGCTAATCTTGTATTAATAATTCTGTGGGAAATTATGACGGTACTACTACTAAATGATAGGCTTATCTAAGTAAACTTTTTCTCTTAAGAAAAAGGCAACTACGTTAAAAGTGAATAAAGCCTCAATCAAAACGGTTAGAAGTGGAAATGGTCCCTTTAAACTGAGATGTGATGTGCGTACGAATGATTCGACCAAGTTCATCGTACTTGTTCAGTCTTTTTTTGATAAATTAGGTTCCCTTCCACTCATTTCACTGGAATAGCACCATATGTGCATCGACACATCTTCATTTTCCACTGTTTGACCGGTCAGAGATAAAAACAATTGTCATCCCTTGATATTTTGTCCGAATCAAATATTTGTGGACTTAATGATTCCTTTAATTTGGAACTTTTGTTTAATTTTCATACATTAGAGAGTAATGAATGAATATACAATCATGATGAACAATTCAGTCTCAAACGCATTTCACGCACACTAAAACAATTAACTGCGAATGCATCTTCATGGTAGCACATGATGTTTGCAAATGTTGCATTAAGAGTGGACTTGACAGATAAAAACGTACCATTTGAAGTGCGGGAATATAATGCTAATCGGCTATTTGAAAGAATAATATTTTATCCTTAGCTTATTTGCAGCAAATCATAAGCAAGCCTTGCCATCGGGAAATAATTACGCTTGATCATGTCTACAATATCTACAATATTTACATTAACACCGCATTTGAACTCAAGATGACCACCAAAAACAAAATCTTGAGTTTGTAAATGAGATCATGGTACCGATTAGGAGAGAGTGCCCTAGTGAGAATATCAGCTGTTTGATCAAATGAAGAAACTGAAAAAAGACTAAGATGTCCCGAACAAGATAGTGGTATAAAAAGCAACAGTCAACAACAATGTGTTTAGTATGTTCATGAAATGATCATTATGAGCAATGTAAGCAACATTATGTTTGGGGGAAAAAAACAAAAAGGAAAGAAACAACTTTGAAAAATAAAAATATTTTGAAAAAAATCTATACAAAAATTCCTCAAAATTTTGCTCTTAATACTATGTTAACGAAGTTTAATCATAGAGAAATTGAATGCATTATTCATCATGGTGTATTGGTATATTAGCCTGCATTCATGGTAGTGTATTAATGTATTGGTTATACCCTATGTGATGGGAAATTGAGTTTGTGGTCTTATTTATGGATCTTGTGATTTAAAAAAGAACCGCATAAGTATGAGCTCATATTTATATAGTCTTTTTTTAAATTATAAAATCTACACGTAGAGCCATAAACAGGGTTCATATAAAAAATTTTCCTAATTAGTACTTGTATCATGTGCTTTTATTCTGTAATAGTTCTTGAACAACTCATATTAGCAGTGGCCTTGTTCCAAAGAGTAGTATTGTATGATTATTCTAAGTCAATAATTATCAAGAGGCCAAAAACTACTAGATGGCGGCAGTGGAGGTGAGCATGGAGCTATCGGAACTGGTAAAACCATTTCTCATCTCTCAATTTATGGTCATGAAGCGGACATGTAGAGCGAAAAATCAGGTCCTAGGGACCATCACTACTATGATGCTGTGTAACTTGAAGAGGACAACCTTCTGGTTATGTTTGTCCATTAGCAGTAAATAGGTGGGGAAGAGATGATCGATGGTGCGAGGAAACACAGCTTGTCACATAATGAAGCACCATCAATCTCAAGTTCCCAACAAACATGTGTGCATGTGACATGTTGAAAGACATCTCGTGCTAGTGCTACTGTGTTACATTCTACATTGGAAAACAAGTGATGAATTGTGTATATTTTCTCATTGAAATGGTAGCATATTAATTTTGCAGTACTAGTAGTTTATCCTCAACCCTTGTTGCCGCTTACACTTCCCTAGGTTTTCTATATTTATTTGACTATTTTATTCGGATGTTTGATAATTCAATGAAATTAAACACTTATTTATAAATTAAACACTTATTTAATTTATGTATAATATTTTAAATGAAAATTTTTCACTTGATTTATTGAATTTTAGACAAACACACACATACACATATATATTCTTTCTCACATGCACAATCTCATACACACACGCGCGCACTTGTTCTCTATCTTTTACAAACAAATAATATCTCTCTTTTTCATGCACACTATCACTAAATTATTTTAGTTTTATAAGTCAAAATAATTAAATTTATTGTGGTGAGATAATTAAATCAGTGCATAAATTTAATTAATTACCAAATGGCACAACTTTATCAATTTAGCAGCTTAACATTTTTAGCACTTAAATTTCAAATGTTAGATTTTAGACTTTAAACTTTAGTTTCATCATATGCCTCTCAATAAGACCATAGTAAGCTATCACTCTAATTTCATCTTTTATTCTTTACTCAGCTATAATTCACAAAATTGGTTACGAAATCTACTAAACAGAACAAACAGTGATTACTGGTGCCATTTCTCGATCAATTCTAGAATACTCCAATTCGGTAATTAGAAGTAAGATGTTGACATTTTTCCTTTCTATTGTTTCATTAATTAAACGTCAACATTCAAGAGTAAATAAAAAGTTATTTTACCTATTTGTTCAACAGTGTTGACAACAGATTTTTTTTTTTTAAGTGTAAATACAAAGAAACAAAATTAATGCTAACTATGAGCTCGAGTTTTATGGATGTCTAAATAAACTCAACCAGTTTTGAGTTCAATCAGGTTTCTTCCAACTGGAGTAAACAATCAGACATTGCGAGGTGACCGTTGACATCTTAATATCCCATCGAACCGATCGTTCCTTGAACAATGACTTGTGGCCGTCAAGAAACGAAAAAGACTTGAACCCAACTAAACCGTTGATTTTTATCTGCTTCAAATTGGATTCAAAAACAAATTTATTCCTCCTTTGATGTTGTTTATTGTAGTTAAGGGAGCACACCTTTATTTTAAGGAAAAGGAGCAATTATTAGAAAAAGAATAAAATGTATCACGTTCATTGTTACGTGGTGTATTAAAATTAATAATTCATCGTTATGTAAAGATAAGTGGTTACATCTTATATTATTTAATAATGTGTAATTAATTTTAATGCATCACGTAATATGCCTATGCCACGTAACGTGTGAATATTCCACGCAATACTGGCTCCAATTATTAGGTTAGCAAATCAAATGGGGAGAGAGAGAGAACCAAAATGATTTAGGATTTGATCAGAGAGACAATGGAGTGCAACTGGCTGGATACTACTTATTTTTGTATGTCCAGCCGACAGGCCACTGCCACCAATTCATTGTTTGCCCATAGTTATGATGAATGAGTATCTACATCATCGTCATCATATCATCATCATCATCATCATCTGCTCCAGATGTGGATGCTGACAGTGGGACCCAATCCACGGCAGGTACCAAAGTTAGCATCTAATAAAATAAGGACTGAATGACTGAGAGGAGGAGTGAGAGGAGTGAGGAGGTAAGTAAAGTAAACATTAAACAAATCAAAGGACACATACCCAAACATATAATTGAGGAGATTTTGTCGCTGTAAAGATCTTGCTTTTACGAGCGTGTGGGGGCCCACGAGGTTGGACCCCACCATTTCAGGACCATCTGTCGCTTTGTGACCGGCAAAGCCTCCAAACGCTGTTACTCCGACTCCAAGCCCCAACCCCTGAAACTACTACACCCCTTATACCCAAAAAAAAAAAAAAAAAAAAAAAAAAAGAAAGAAAGAAAGAAAGAAAGAAAGAAAGAACTAGAGTTAATTTTATATGGTATGGATCTGTATAGTTAGTACGTGTTTTTCTTAGCTTCTTCCTTTTTTTTTATTTAATGATTTTGTTACACATCATGCCATACGTCCTCACTCTTTTGGTTTCTTCTACAATTTTCCGTACTAAAGTTTTAGAGTCTAAATTGAATTGTTTGAAATTGAGATGTTTGGACACTTTTAATTGCCTGAGGAAACTAATCAGAGGAGCTGGGTACTAGGCTTATTAGTCATGCTGACAATCACATCTTGTTAGATTGGTGGTATGTATAATGGAATTTGATTGATGGAACCTGTCAGAATGATCTTAACGTTTTATATATCCACAATATCATCTGCGTGATTGAAAAGTCCATTGTAGCTTTAAGGCTCCTTCCTCTTGTGAAAGTGACATTTTGAAGGACCAATCCTTTGGAGGTTTAGGAATTTTGTTCCATGTAAAGACAACCCACCAAATCCGTAATGCTATATTGGATAATTCCAATTCCAACTGTAGCTCAATGGATCTCCATGATACCAAACTAATCGCAGATTTGCAAATAAAATATAGCCAACCAGAGATAAAAGAAGAGAATAACAGAGCGAATAATTAACTAGTGTAATTTGTATCCCCGTCTTACAAATGTTGACATCATGCATTGACTGTAATCAATTTCTACATAACCTAACACTACGAAAAAAGCTCCATTCTATAAAACCGTACCTCGGGAAAGATTGAATACAACTGGCGCTTGAGGTTAAGCAGATAATTAAGATTGTGTAAAATAGTGGGGTATTTAGGCATCACTAGTTCTGGTTGTTAAACAAATAGTCGTCTGATTTATGCGAGATAGTGATCGTTTGGATTAAACAATACTAGCATTCGACGGATGCTTGTATGATGGTTGATGAGTGATGATTACTTACTACACCATGCAAATTATCACGATTTGGCAAATGTCATTGGTTGGGTGCCTTTGTTAAAATGCTACAAACCAAACCTGAATCCCGCCAAAAAGCATGCAATTGTTTAACTTCATGTGCCAGCCATTACCATTGCCATTGGCAGAGAAAAAAAAGAAAGCCAGCCAGTCAGCCAGCCAGCAAAGAAACAAACCAACGCCTATATAAAGCTCACGTCTCCTTTTCCTTGATTGAGCGCACAACACAGAGACAATGACCGGTCGAATTAACTACTTACAACAACTGCAAAGCTAATCCAACCTCTGCCTTGGAATCTGGAATTTGGTATCACAAATCAACATTTAACTTTACTGAGTGGGTCCTAAGTACTTTGGTATTAGCATTGATTGATTAAAGAACTTGCCAGTTGCTACAGGTAACCCAGTACACACCTCTGCCAACTAGCGTTTTTCTAGTGTTCTACTTCCTCTCTAGGAGGACAATGACGAACGACCCTCTGCAATAGTTTGTTTCATTGTTTCTGGAGAGGAATCTAAATTAGGGAAAGCTTCATGTATCCCCGGCCCCACATGTTATTTTAATTTTAACTTGGTGCCTGTTGAGTGCAAGGGAAGAATTAGTCCCATGTTCACGTAAATCACTTGATTAACAAATCAAGAAAACCAAAGTATCCATTCCATGCTTATGGTTTTCAAGTAAATATATCTTTGCCTTCAGCTTTATCTGAACTACATAGAGATCAAAATATGCTGCACAACACAACGAGTCCGTTTTAGCTATATCTATACAGAAACAAACAAGTTATTCCAAGCTCGAGTCGAGGACCTTCAGACTAATGTTGGTGGGGCTCGGAAAGGGACGGATTTGTATAAATCTACTGCCGTGTATTGAAATAATCCAATAAAGAAGCATGGGAGGCCATGATGATAAATATCCTCCAACTTGCGCACCTTGTGAAAGGAAAGGGTGGGAGACACAATCACAATGAACTAATCACATCATCTTCGTCAAGGAACTGATTTTGTTTCTTCCCCTTTTTGTCTCATCAAACATTCAACTTTCCAACAAGACCCCACCGAACAAAATCATTCTTTCTTGTGCCCAAAAAATTCAAAAGACAATAATAAAAACGAGTCAAATTATCTAGGTATCTATGGCCAGAAATAAGTGATTAGTACAAATGAAAGTGGGACGCAACTAGTATGACAAAGCCAAACGGCCAAGTTACGTCAATAATCACGGTTTTACACATGCAATCGTAATTGACAGGAAATAAGTAAATGACCCATCATAGATGTCACTGCATTATAATAAAACCAAAAGCCAAAGGTTGGTGGGCCTAAGATTGCAGGGACGGCTTGATTCGTGGTTCTTGCATATGGATCTCATTTGACATAAGTTTTCACCAGAGCTTATTAATGACACTTCAGAATTTAAAATGGTAAATAAAAGAATCCTTCTTTATTCAGCTGTGCTCTCTGCCTATTTACAACTGTTTACCAAGTGCAAACGGATATTGGCCTATCTTTTGAAAGTCATACTGTTAGTCAAAATTAGAATCCACAGTTGATGGCACCCAAAAAGATTCAAATCATAAAACCATCCACTCAGTTTGAAATTATATCTCCCACAATTACTAGTGACTACTTTATGCAAGAATTCCAACGACCATGCCATCTAAAAGTTCTAGTATAGTTTACAAGAATGCATTTGGTTCATTGTTAGAGTAAGGCTAAAGTTAAAAGGACTTGTTTATTGCAACTTGACTCAAGACCGCGCATTGGTCCCTCCCAAGGCAATTCCGAAGCCTTTTTTGCGGATCTCCGCCGCGTGCTTTTGCACTAAGTTACTTACGATCTTTCGTTTCTTGTGATATTTCGAGTTAATGAAAACACCCCCTCCCCCGCTAAGGATGAAGCGTTAAATAGAAAAACAATTCAAAGAATCACAAAGAAGATCTGTTCCAACTATTCCCTATAAGTTTGTAACACATTATCTCTGAAGTGTAAACATCAGCCTTCCCCACTTACACAAATCCATGTGCAAAGACTACCAATATTCAGTACTCACTCAGCCCATTAACGAGGGCATTGGGGATTGTGGTGGCGATAATATACTTAGCTTCCCCCCATCCTGGGTTGGATATTACTAGTAGTATGATTCTCTCTCTTTTGCCCCACTTACAACAACCCAGCATAATAACAATAATGATATTAGTGGTTAGCCTTCTCAGGGGTATCCAATGTAGACAACGAGGAACATACAGCACTTCTATATATATATATATATATAGAGAGAGAGAGAGAGAGAGCACACTTGATATGATTGATATATATCAGACAAGGGAATGGTTTTTCTATGTGGATTGATGAGAATGATACTAGATAGTTTCATTCATAAGGTACTAGTTGAAAAATTGAAAATAAATACGTCTAACTGCAAGAATGAATAATCTTTCCAAAGAACAGCAGGAAGATGTCCTATGTTTTAACTCTAGTGTCCTATTCTCTGAACGTTGAACTTTCTACATTGAATTAGACAATGACTTGAATATATATATGTGTGTGTGTGTGTGTGTGTGTGTGTGTGTGTGGCACCAAGAAGTCATCAGCTATTCCTACACCCGGTAAATTTGTAGGACATACACTATTTGTCATGGTCAACAATACTTGGAACACAAATTGTTCTGTTGTCAACTACTCGGTGAGTAAATGGATTAATCTCTTGGCCCACCATTTCCTCGCATGCGGTAGAATTTTGCTTGAAAATCAATTTCAGATGCTTGATGAAAGATCACCAACATGAAATGGTCCTGATTGAGGAGTAATAATTTCATAATCCCTAAAACACTTGGCTTGGTTGGATGGGACGAGAACATCATGCTTAACATTTACTAGGACTAGACAAAAAATAGGAGATGAACTTGGACAAGTAGTCTCATCAGTACACACACACACACACACACACACACACACACGTCCTATGTGCCATATGCACCTCAAACTTAATATCTAATTGATGTCTTACCAAACAAATCTTGATCCAAATGAGAGTGAGAGTTTTGCCAAATTTTGTACAAGTCCTGTTCTGTTCCATTCACCATTTCTCCTTTATGTATTTACCTGCAACATAGAGTAGCGTATTGCAAGGTCACACAGCTTGTGGAGATGTATATCCTTAAACGAATTTAGAAGGAATATAAGTATACAAGTTATTCATTGAACTTGAAAGGAATTTTGTCCTCGTTGAAACATCCACCTACAGTTTCCAATGTGAATATGCATCTCCAGTGTATAAATCCAACGATAGCACAAGTTACTATTAATTACATCCCTCTCCCCAGTCATTATCACATCTCTATATCATCAACTCAATTAAAACAAGAAGGAAACCTTTAGATAAAAGGTGAAGTCCAATAAACTATATAGTAGCATATAGGCTCCAATCAGCCCAAATTCAATTAGCAATCTGAATCTGAAAATGTCAGAAGAAGCCCATATGAATAAAAGGATAAATATTAACATGCTAGGCCCAGATAGTAAGAAAATCATGCAGTAATCCTATGCTTAATTTTCCAGAACCATGCACTCAGGATATTAAAATCCTGTTTGTTGTGCTGTATCATGCACAGAGATGACAATTGTAGGCCTTCACTTCACCCCATTATGAGTTATATAACTTTGCATTCATATTTATTCAAGTAGATATCAATATTAATAATAATAAATGCATATTCATTGCACTAGCATGGGGAAGAGAACAAATTCCAGTATCATTGTACATGTCTGAAGCGGAGAGAGGGAACAATAACATATAAAAAATCAAGGAATTCATTTTCATCAAGAATATAAACTAGTATAAGGTGAAAATATGCACGCTTTTTCTGTAAAGATCTATAAATACAACGTGCACTTCATGAAACACACTTTTGATCTCACTTACTGCTTCTTCTTGGCACTTTACCTTCAAAAACCACAACTCACACACATATGATCTATGTTGTACCTTTAAAATTGACACCAGGCTCCTGATACAAGTGACGATACACAAAATAGAACATCCAGAGACACATCTAGCAGTAACCTGCACAGAAATGGAATGTTTTGTATGCATCATCAAACAAATACCTTTATCGATAATAAACAACAATTAGACAGAAACCAACTGAGATTTTAGTGATGAGTACAATATAGCAAGAAGCAAATGATAGTTCATTCTATTTCATTACTTCCAACTTTTAATCCTCTACTTTTAACAATTTGTTATTCTCTTTGGTTGTGTGAATGTCTTAGGCATAGATCAAGTTGAGTGGGGAAAATGAGAAGAAAATCAGGTTTTAACACGTTTAAAAAAATGGCCCTCACAAAATTAAATGCGATTTCATTTATCAAAAACTCCTAGGGAACCATGCTCTAATAAGAAAACTTCTACAAAAAAGCAAATATTCATGAAGATTAATCAGAAAAGAGCTCAAGAACTATTGTGGTTCCCAAAGACATGAAGAAGTTTGACAACTGAAGAGTTATTTGTGAGGGGAATAGATAAGTTTTCTTATAAATTTGTGTTTCCTTTGTGAGTTGTGGGTAAATTCTTCCAACAAACCTAGTTCAAACTTGAAAATCGTGAAAAACTCACAAACTAACAGATATGATTGAGGTTTTAAGGGATCTTTTCAGTGAAACAAATAAACATGCATCAATCAAAACATTGATGTATTGAACTTTATTTTTCTCACATAAACTTCTTACACGCCCAGTAGCAACAAAAAGAAAAGGTGAATATGGTGTCCCTAAGTCTGTTGAAGAGATGGAAGAGACATGGTTGGTAGACGGCATTGCTAATTTAAATCCCCTTACAATATGGGAAACCCAAAATCCCAACAAAATGTGCATATGGAAAGGCAAAAGCAAAGAGATTTGCTGACAGCTAAGACAGACTCAGCAATTCTATAGGAATCCTATTATTTCTTGCATGATTTTGTAATTCATCCATGCCACACAACTTCTCATGGATGAGGAAAAAAAAACCTAATCTTTAATCTTGCATCTAGAAATGGAAAACAAACAGAAGGTATGGTGTAAATAGTTACATACAAAAAGAGGATGCAGATGCTTTTGAACAATATCGTCGAACTACTTAATCGCCAATTAATGCACAACTTCAGCAACTGTAACCTAAGAAAAGCCACAAATAAGGATCATGATATTTACTTCCAGATTGGCTGGGACCTGGAATTTGAGTTTGTACGAGCCCATAACCTAGTAATCTACAAAAGCAAGCATTGTACAATCATGAATGGTGGATGTTCCAATCAAATTACAATAGGAAAACTTTTTGGTTTTCATAGTTATTAACCATTACACATGCTAGTGCACAGAGAGGAACCATTCCATGACCCCCATGAAAAAGCTACTAACATATTCTGTGATAAAACAACTGCCTATACTTCACCAGCTAAAATACTTTGCCTGATTAATTATGTAAAGGAAATTATACAGCAACATTATTTGTTCCCAAGCTATAGAAATGTATAAGCCATTATTCAGAAAAAGATACTAGAATCTTCAAAAAGACACCTAATAAACTTGATAAGCACGAGTGATCCAGTGGAAAATTCAAAAAAGTCACATAAACATAAAGCACACTCGATTTTCAGGGGAAATTTATTAATAAAATGCTAATACAAATGTTACTATTTAAAACATCTTATGTTGGATTGTCGCTTGCTTAGAGATTTTTTCCGTTCTAGTGAGCTATCAAAGTTGGCAGATAACTGGAAAAGTGTATGCCTTTTCCACTAACCAAGGAGTGCAAGTTGCTTGAAATGACTAGATTCTTTCCTTTTTGGGGGTGACCACTGACCAAGAAGTGCAAGTTGCTTGCAAAGATTATTTATTTTCTTTTTTTTTTTTTGGGGTCCCCCGGGGGGGGGGGGGGGGTGAGGGAAAATAAGTTCGAGTGAGGAAAAATAAGTTCGAGCTTCTTCAAACAGATTTGCGAAGTAAAGAAAGTTAGCTTGCATCTAATGTCATGGCACAAAGATGACCACCAAGAAACATGGTTCCTACTGTCAAATAAGATTTTCAGTTAATAGCAGAGGAAGATATTTCAAGACATGTATCAATTTCCCTCCTACCAGTAAGAGCTATAAATTTATCCCTAAATACCAAAAGGGGACATTTCTTGATCAGAATTGACCCCTGATAAGCCTCCTTCAGGATTACAGTGCTCTTTGCTCCCTTATTAGTGAGGTAAAATATGCCGTGATGCTTAATCAAGCAAAGCAATAGTCTAGCTGGTAACCGATACTCTGAATGGAAAGCTTCCAATTGCGCAGATGTCAACCGCTTCTCCATGGTCAAACTCAGGAGCTCGTGAAGCACTCCCACCACTCTCTTTCGAGCTTTAGGATCAGCAATGCCAAATCTCCTTGCATTCAAGTACGGAGAAGGAAATTCCATTTTCTGCCACCTCTGAACTTCCTCGAGATAACTCATATTAGGCCTAAAACCAGCAGGAAACCTCAAATGAAATGCAAATGGTCCTTGAAAGTTGCCATCTTTCGATATTTTACCCTTCTTTGAATGGCCGCTAGGTTCCAAATTGCCCTTACAAGCCAATCCCTCCTCCCTAATAGTGACAGCTAATGACGAATCCCAGTGCTCCAAGTGAAGATAATCCCTTCCATTAACAGCTTTCAATGAAAAAAATTGTGGGTGGTTCGGTATCAAAGACTCCCTAAAATCACTAGGCAAACCCAATTCATCCTTAATCAATTCAACAGTTTCCAGTGGCACTCTACAATCAACTGACAACATCAACAACTTCCTCAAATTCTTAACCAACATGGGTTCCATTTGATCTCTTGCCGCTGCTTCCAAATCTGCAATCTTTCCAGCTTTGTCAGTGAGCATCACCCTAGGTGGTATCCTATCACCTCCAGTAACATGAAAAATTGAAGGATACTTCTCAATGACAGCCATAAAATTCCATTTCTGGACAAACCCAACTTCTTTTTCAAGGTCTCTGAGAAGCAGGGACTTATGTTTTTGAGACTGGATAATAGATATTAGCCTCAGTATCACTGCAGGTTTCTTTTGGAGGTTCATGACTTTGTCTAGTTCAGGTACTCTGTAGTATATTTTCTTCTTGGGTCTACTGCCTCCACTAGATACGTGCATGACTGGGACACGCATGTACCCCGTTTTCCCGAATGAAGTTGGATAATAGACTTCAAAAGGATCCCTTCCATAAAACAGAAAGGATTCAAGATATTTATGTGGCCGCTTCAACAATGAATTCCTCCTCATCTTAGGAGGAGGAAAACTATTGCTTCTTTGGCGCCAAGGATCGAACAATTGGACTGCGAGCCACCAACGGCCGAAGGCCCGAAGCAAACACAGAGATAGGGGCCAACAAGGTGAAATTCTATTCAATCCCGTGAACAAATAGCTGATTTTGACCGCCAATAATTTTTCCAAATGTCTAATGCAGTTGTGTTGTGATTCAAAAAGATGCAGTCGATATAAACTGCACTAAGTTTTGTATCCCGACCCATGGAAGAAATGCTCTCCCAACAAAGGGCAAGAAATGGGAAAAAGATTAGTACTCCTCCTCGAGGTCCATTTGCTAATTATGGGATTCAAAACGTTCTCGGAATTGGAAAAAGGAAATTGGGCATTCTATGTTTAGCTTTGTACTTCGGGGGACTACTCGGGAGTTGACTACAAATGATATAGATGCAAATGGCTTATGCTTGGTTTGGAGGGGTAAGGGAAGAGAAAAAAGAGGTTTTGCGTTTCGGAATCTGGCAATTGGTCAAATATGAGTAAGTTGTACAATCCTGCGTCTCCTGATCTTTTCTAATTTAGTCAATTAGAGATAAGTATACTTCCCCAATTCCCTTGTAGGCTTCGGCCGAAAATTCAAAAAAAAAAAAAATTAGAGATAAATATATGACAAATAGTATTTGGTTGATATGAGAAATTTGTAGAATCTTACATATTTTTAAAATTAGTTAATGCGATAAATATATGATCACCTTTTAGAAATTAGTTAATACAGGATAAATAAAGTATATGACAAATTGCAGTTAACTCACTAAACGTATCCCTTTTTCTATTCTTTGACATGCCATATTATCCTATATTTAGCATTGTCTATGTTGTGGTATGTCATATTACCCTATATCTAATATTGTCTCGTATGACAAATCTTAGTCAACTAATGCTTTTTTTTTTTTTTTGGCATGCTATAGTATCTCACATTGAGCATTGACAAGCAGACAACTAATGCTATATATTTATATTTCTTTTTCTATTTTTTGATATGCCATATTATTCTATATCTAGCATTGTCTTATGCTTTAAGTTCTTCTGTTATCTTGATAATTTTGTTTTTAGTATATTTTAAGAAATTATCCCCGGTGTATAGCAGAGGTAAGTCCTGTGGGGTTAATGTGTAATTTTGCCCGTACATAAATAATTACTTTGCCCTCCCTACCAAAAGCGGGGGCATTCAAGGTGCAAAAATTTGAAAATACAAGAAACGATCGTATTATATATATAAAAATACAGTTTTACAGATGTTAATGATCACAAAGAAACTGTAGGACTACAAGACAATTACAAGATTAAAAACTAAACAAAACAAAAGTATCAATGATATTGTCTCTGTCTTAACACGCTAATCACTTCCAACTCACCTCACAATTTGTCCTCGTACTCAGAGAGTGGAGTAATCTGCTCCTTCAAACCCTTTCTCTTGCGGATTTCAGTAACGAGCTGAGCTGCTTGGCTTCCAGATTCCAATGGATCTGATGACATCATGTCCCAGTGATCAAACACGCTTTGTGGGAAAGCCTGTCCTGAAGTAGCAGCTCTCAAAGTACTTGAGAACCCAAATGACTCGATCACAGGAAGATAAGCCTTGATGTTGTAAAGGGGCGTGCCTGGCCTCTGCATCTCCTCAAAGACGTGTCCACGCTTCTGGTTCAGAACACTGTAGATGCCACCAAGAGCTTGCTCAGGATGCTTGGATCTCCACCAGGATACACAGGTTCCAAAGTCGAGGCTTAGGCAGTAAGCTGGGAAGCATAAATAACCTCTCCTAGCAGTAGGAATAACCTGGCCACCACCTCTGTGAATGGCATCAGCATGAAGAACAACATCGCAAACCTCAAAGCAAATACCTCTCATGTTTTCTTCAGCCAATGCACCTTCCTTGAAGCCCACTGGAAACCAGCGACAACAGAATCCTTGAATTTCATTCAGGTACTGAACTCCTTTACACATATCAACCACCATGTTGGGGCCAGTAGTCTCAGGACCAAAACACCATATTTTCTTTGCAAGATCCTTGTCCCATCCAAACTCCTCATGACAAGATCTTAGCACGAATCCTTTGGATCATCCCTTGGACCAATACGTCCATCATCAATGGCCTCAGCAAGTCCCTCTTCCATGGGTCCTAGCTTCCATATAAAGACGGTTGTGCTTGTTGGGAGATTTACTCATCACAGTGCGACAAGGACTTCTCAGTAACTGTCTCACGGAATGACACCACTGGATCAGACTTAATAATCTCAGCACCGCCCATAAAATCTTCTTGCAAATCCTTTAAACAAATCTCAAGGTGCAGTTCTCCAGCACCAGCAATAATATGCTCCCCAGATTCCTCAATTGTACAGACAACCATAGGGTCAGACTTCGCCAGACGTTTCAAACCTTCAACAAGCTTGGGGAGGTCAGATGCAACCTTGCACTGCACAGCAACACGCACAGACAGGAGAGACAGAGAACTTCATTGCTCTAATTGGATGAGCATCAACTTCCTTTTCATTGGTCAAGGTTGCATTCTTAGTGATGAACTGATCCAAACCAACCATAGCAACTGTATTCCCACATGGTACATCCTCAACTGTTTCCTGCTTCTTACCCATCCAAATAACAGTTCTTTGGACATTTTTAACATATAGGTCCTTTTTCTCTCCAGGGATATAGTTGGGACCCATGATTCGAACCTTCATGCCGGTGGCAACTCTGCCAGCAAAGACACGGCCAAAAGCAAAGAATCTACCTTTGTCAGATGCTGGAATCATCTTAGACACATAAAGCATAAGAGGCCCCTCAGGATCACAGTTCCTGATAGCATTAGCATAGGGATCATCAAGAGGGCCCTCATACAAGTTTTCAACACGGTACTTCTGAGCCTTGGCAGGAGACGGAAGATGGTAAATCATCATTTCAAGCAGAGCATTACTTGCAGGAAGCCATGTCTGCATGACACGTTTCATTAGAACCTTGCCCATCAACTCTTTTTCTTCTGCCTTCATTGTGACACCGAGCTTTGACAACATTGGCCAGAGCTTATCTTTTGATCATTCATGCAAGTTCTGATGATCTGCTTGATAGGCTCATAACAGAACTGAACAAAACCGCGCTTGCATGTGGGAGAACCAGTATTCTTGGTGGTCCCTCTTCTGGTTGCGGGTCAAGAAATTCTCCCCCCACAGCCTTTCCATCATC
This sequence comes from Mitragyna speciosa, assembly GCA_024721245.1. Lineage (NCBI taxonomy): Eukaryota > Viridiplantae > Streptophyta > Magnoliopsida > Gentianales > Rubiaceae > Mitragyna > Mitragyna speciosa. Next base: position 8,916 of record JAMWEH010001932.1, on the reverse strand, counting down.
TTGACTCATCAACACCAAATTTGGACGCACACATCTTTGGCAAGTTGGTAGAGTAAAAGCCCATCCATGTAAACCCAGCAGAGAAAAAGCAACCGTACCTTTCTCTCGGGTATACCTGGACATCACCGAGGAGGGGATCTTCATATGTAGCCATAATAACATTTGCATTTTCAATGACTCTTTGGAATGTCTGGTAAGCCTTCTTCTCCATCAACCTGGAGCTCAAGGAAACACCTATCCATCTTATTACAGTCAAGACAGGTCGAATCCTTTCTCCAGGGCCTGCTGAGGACAGTTTCTGTTTGAACACAGACACCTTCAACACAATCAACCACAACAAGTGCACCATCAGTATACGAAGAGCAGCTGTGACTTCAGATGAGAAGTCAACATGGCCAGGAGAATCAATAAGATTGATCAGGTACTCATTCCCTTGTCGTTCTCCCTTATAGTTCTTCAAAGCTTCATCAGACATCTCGTAATACAGTGAGATACCGGTGGACTTAATGGTAATACCACGCTCTGCTTCATCTGCACGAGTATCAGTCATTCTAACATCACCAGCAACTTCTTGGGCAATGATGCCAGCGGCAGCAATGAGGGAGTCTGTAAGGGTAGACTTCCCTACAACAAACGAAAACTTAACAGTAAGTCCAGGAAACAAATTGGGCATGAACATCGAATAAATTTCAACGAGCTGATGAATAAAACTTGAAGAACAACTTCATACCATGATCGACATGAGCAATAACAGACATGTTACGAATGTTATGCTTGAGGTCCATAATCTTACGAAGCTCCTCAGCTGTGAATTTCACCTGCAATATTAGAAAACGTTCCTCATCACAGCACTGTTCAAGCAACCAACCTACAAGACTAATAGAAGATTGAAATAAGTGGCATACGTACCATTTTGACGCGTTTTTAATATATCACAGCAATCCTCCAAATGCCTACCATTCAATAATAAGTATCAGAAATAAGGACATCAGTGCAATGTCATTAATCAAAATGACAGACAATATAACAAGCCAAAAAAAAAAAGCATACGTTAGGAACTTAACAAACCTTAAGACTACAAGCTATCAAATACCAACAAAATACTGACTTCCAACAAAAGATAGATTACAGACTTCTCTTATGTGGAGTCTCTTTCCTCTCTACCAAGAATTACAGATACCAAATTCTCATCAGAACAACTTTCCTCTTCTACCAATCATTACAAACACCGATTTCCAGCAGAACACGAGGGAAAAAATCAGAAGAACAGATCAGGCTCTGAAGCAAAATAGCTACCTTAGTAAAAACTGCAATCAACATCCTAATCCGATCTAAGCAGCTCAAAAAAAAAAAAAAAAAAAAAACAATGAAGAAGAAGAATTCGATACTAAGCAATATTTGTTCCTTAATTGTTCCATTAGTTGAAAGTTACGAAGAATAAATTAAAAATACATAACATTCCCTTATGGTAATTCCTTCAGAAGAAGCCTCGAACTCACTTCATAAATCATAATGTAGCTGACAAAAAAATAAAAATAAAAAATTACAGCACTAAAACTAACCAGTAATAATCACTTATCAGCGCATCAGGCAACAGAGAGCTAAAAGATTCAACACCAAAAAAAAAAAAAAAAAAAAAATCTGATAAAAAGCTATCAACGTATTTAAGTTGTACAATCCAGGGAAAAATTACAAAAAATAATTGTTATCCAAATATGACAAATAACCGATCAATCACAGTCGGTAAATACACGAAAATATCTAACATACAAAACTCAACAAACTAATAAGTTATCCAAAATTCTTCGTCTAAACAGTATGGCGAGCACCAATTAAACGTTAAAAAAAAAAAAAGAAAAAGAAACAGTAGCAAGCAAATTTCACCCAAAACAAGTAAAAATAAAGAGCTCCAAAAATGTAAAAAAGAGAACTAACGCAATTGGAAAAAGACTTACAGAAGAAAGAGAGGAGCATTGCTCTCTCTCAGTTCGCTTTTTCTCGGTTAAGAGCGCCAATCCCTATTTTACTTTTAACCAAAATGCTCTCAGCTCTTAGGCCCCTATTATTATTATTATTATACAAAAGTAAGGGGTTTAGATGAGATGAGTGTGTGTATATATACAGAGGACAGGAGCAGCAAATATTTTGGTACTAGTCCTAGCGTCAAATATTATACTACTAAAATAAATACACTTGCATGATCACGCCAGCACTTTTTTTTTTTTAATTGTTTCTCTTCATTCAGACATATAAATAAATTAGTATTGTAGTTAAATATCTGATCATAGTACCTATTTGGTTATTCTATATTTCAGATGTCATCTATTGTGGATTATGGCATTTATCATTTTTTTATGGACTCTGGTTGTAAATAAAGAATTTTAAAGAAGATTACACAAGACCTCCAGAAATAATCTTGACATCCATATTTGCAAGTTGCAATAAATGTCTCAGATTTGTTGGATGGTTTTGCATTGTGTTTACTGAGAATGTATGTTAATCCACCCCACTGATTACTTATTTGCTGGTACTATTTTTTTTTTTTCAATATCGAAAATCTTTCTTATAATTTTTTATTTTAAGGGTACAGGTCAGAGTTATAGAGAAATTATGGTCAACAGGCTTTATAAATTCTGGAATGCATGCCTTGGGCAGCAAGGACCAGAAATTATTGTCAAACCTCCCTGTAAAACTGGAACCTAAAACTTGGGCTCCAAGCACAAGGATTTCTTGTCATACAAGTACCTGCGCACCTTGCGTTTCGCCCCACCTACAACAATAACAAATGACTTTAATTTTTGGTTGGCAGTTTTCCTGTTTTCTATTCTCCTTTCACTTTCATCTGCTAGATTTTCCACAGCTTTACGGTAAATCTTTGATTATATAATTTTCTTGCCAAACATGAAAAGCTTTTTAACGCAATTCCGGAAATTGAGTTTATGCATATGAAGAACAATTTATACTACCAACAAATGGCGGTCTCCTGTTTTACAATTTTTGAACGTGTTAATACTGAGATAATTTTCTCCCTCCCTCTCCCTCTCTCTTCTACATCAATCCTATTTTATATGGTATTAGTTTTTGTCACATAAAATAGCAAGCCTCAATTTGCCAGCGACTACGACTTACATGCAATGAGATTTGTAGTAAAGGCAGCTAATCATCACCCAATATAAGCCCAAGACTGGTTGATTTTGGTTGAAACGCCAAGGCAATTGGTGCATTCCAGACCAAATTAAATTCACAAAGATGCATTCCCATTTTCTAGATGACAAAGTTGACAAGATATTCGTCAAGAAACGAAGCATCCCTCCATTTTCCGGAAGGGATAAAAGTAAACCCCAAAAAAATAAAAAAATGTTCCAAAAATCTAATCAAAGCTTCATCAAGCTGTCAGAGCTCACATGGTTACGATACCAGACTGCAAAACCTGCTCTACTTAACCTTCTTGACGAGGTTAGATGTTCGGAATTCAGCATCATCCCTGATAAAACTCCACCAAATAAAGGTTAGAGGAATAGTGGTTGCATGCCAGAGAGCATGTGCATCAAGAAATCCTTTGTATGGAGGAAAGTCATAGATCTCCAGAAGCATTGCAAGACCACCCTCCCACAACCACAATCCACAACTTCCAGCGGGAAGGATGATGAGTTACACCGGCCCACACTGCCCAAACAACAAGCTGAGTGACACCTATGACAACACACACTTGCATATTCCAACCTGGAAAAAGAAATACTAGCTTATGATCCTTTCAAGCCAAAGAAACTGACAGGCAAAAAAAAAGCAGGCAAAATCGGTCGGCAAACTAAAACTAGGGTTTTCATTCATACCATAGTCCATTTTTATAGTTGTTAAGGTATAATATATGGGTGGTTATGAAAGCAAGAAGTGGTGCAGCAACCATGACTCTGCCAGCCTCATCCCTAACATTGAAACTTCTTAATATGGCCAGAATAAGAGAATATCCAAGCAAGGCCACTGCTGATGAGTAATCCAGCCTCTCTGTTAATACCACATCTCTGTAGAAAACAGTTCGACAAACATAAATAGAGTCAACATGTATACTAGATTCGGTGGTGTAATAGAAGATGTTACCTGCTAACAATATAGTCTCACTCAGCTTATACAGGAACAATTGTTTGTAATACAGACAGTCCAAAGCAAACAAAAAGATTAAGATGCATAATAGGAGAATGCATTTCTGCCTCAAGTAGTCACTTGAAGGGAAATAACAATCAAATATAAAAAGTGCAATGAAAAACTCACCGACTGTGGAAAACAGCACTCCAGAACCACGAGTTCATGGACAATAATGCATAGATGTGCCAAAGACCCATAAAATCATAGTACGGTTGCTTGTCTTGTTTTACTGGCAGCTTGTAGTGAAGAAGGATGAAAAAGGACAGCCAACCATAAAAATGCATTGCAAGGTTGAGGGCAGAAAAAGCTACAGAAACAGGCTCCTGAACCACAAAAGACATTTAATGAGATGCAAAGAGATTAAGAAGGGTAACATGTGTCTTCCCTGGGAACTATATTTCATCTGCAATGACTACCCCCAAAATTACTCATGGCGTTGAACAAAATCAATGAAAAGACTAATTGGTTGCTAAGAAATATCTACACAAACTAGGACTTGCTTTTGGAAATTGGATAGATCTGCACTGAGCATCGTGGTAACTATTGAGGTTTCAATAGTTCACAACAGGGTAAAAGTGTTATTCTGTTACAAATATCCCCCTGATTTCATTAAGTACCTGAATGCATTCTAGATAAAATTGAAATACTTAAAAGGGGAGAGAATTCAAAGGCAACTCTAGTCAGGAAGGCAATATGCAGAGTAAAGTTATGTAAAAGATAATAAATTTCATCCCCCTCCAGCATTTTGCTGTTTTAAGTCTTAAAGTACATAATATTACAAACCTGAAACCCATAGAGACGTTGGAAGGGCCATTTACCATGATATTTGACAGGCCCTTGATTAACTGCTTTCTTTCTTTTTCTCTCTCAACCATACAGTGGTAGCGGCAATCACTTTGGCAATCCCATTGTTTCCAACGCAAGTAAAGAGGTTCTTGCATATACCAAGGGCCATCAATTGAAGAACCATTCAATGGGAATTTACAGTTTGTAAAGCATCTTTCTCTGACACATCCTGTAGTTTCACCATTCTCCAACACAATTCCTGAATACCTCAAAATATCACACCTTAAGAAAGTCAGTATATATACTTCGATTTCATTTCCCATATTCTTCTAATTTTGCATAAAGTAGTCCAGTGTGACAAATCTAGCAAGTGCTTAAAGAAACTTGCGCCATTTACAAAAGTAGGATTAAGAAAATTAGGCTAGCAAGTGCTTAAAGAAACTTCCACCATCTACAAAGTAGAATGAAGAAAATAACACTTTTCTTTCCAGTTAACTGTACTTAATTTTTGGGAAAAAATAAAAGGGATAGAAATCCAAACAACAATGCGCCATTTACAACGTAGGATTAAGAAAATTGGGGCTAGCAAGTGCTTAAAGAAACTTACACCATCTACAAAGTAGAATGAAGAAAATAACACTTTTCTTTCCAGTTAACTGTACTTAATTTTTGGGAAAAATAAAAGGGATAGAAAATCCAAACAACGACAAAAGAATAGTGTCCTGTTTTAAAAGTATTGCCACGTAGCGATATACCACCATGCCACACACTTTTAGCATCTTACTAGGCTTCTAAATACCATAAAGGAAGAAATCCCATATGAAAAAATACGCACAATGAGATTCGAAGTCTAGTCTGAAACTGGACGAAAGGCAAAATTACTGAAAAAGTGGAACCAAGTTTTCAATACTGCAATCGAAATCATAACCAAAACACTTGCGATGAATCACATTATAGGGAAGAATAATTGATGAAATGACCATTTTACTTTTCAAACTTCAAAAATTAAAATAAATACCTTCTAATGTAGGATTGAAGAATAAGGATCTTTGGTAGAAAATTTATTTGAAGTAGACTTATTAAGTAGACTTCTTTGGAAGAACTTTAGCCACAAAAATAGCTGTTTTAGATGAAAGAAAATAAATAACAAATTAAGTGATGCAAAGTTGTAATAATAATACAGAAATGGGGAAAAAGATTACCTTGTATAAAGGGTCAGCATCCCCAGCACTAGCATCAATTACTCCCACAAGACAAGCAAGCACTATGACGAAGGTAATCCACCTAGGATCCACCATCTGATCAAAGACTAATCCAAGTCAGAACAGTAATTAGACAGCAAAACTAAAAAAAGGACAAAAAAAAATAAAATTTAATAATAAGCTTGAAGCTGAAATTTAACAAGATTGTAGCAGTTCCCCAGTTAATTCTGTTATTTGTTCCATTTATATTTTAGTTAATGAGGGAGACCCAAAAAAAAAAAAAAATTCGATGCGACTATAGTAGCCATCAATATAGCTCGTCCATGCAGCATATACAAAGGAGACACCACATAGCAAAGATAGTTTATACTTGTGGATTTACTGGACCTGCTATACTACGGCAGGTGAAAGCAAAAGAGTTAAAATGCTTAAGATACATTGCCAAAATCAGATAGAAATCATACAACATATTGAGAAGAAAAATCCAAGTTTCCATTATCAAGAGAATTTTATAATACACTTTTCTTGCCATGCCTAAGTTGATGTCAAAGGTCAGCCAAAAAAGGTGCAGAAACTTAAAACATTAGTACCAATGTTAAAGTTAATTGTACTTCACCTTCCCCACTTACAACTTTACGTTTATTCAGGGAAAAAAAAAAATCGTACGGAAGGAAAAATGAAGGGCATGAAATAGGAGACACATGCATAACCCAATAGAAGACTTTATGAGATAAATTCACTTGTATTGATTCCAAGAAGCGTGATTATCAAGTTTTCATCTTCCAATCTTACTTAAGTATAATGCCAAAATACTGCAAAGCAATTAAATTTGCTATCTTAAGACTTTGGAGATTTTCAGGTTCTAGATCATTTTTTTTTAATTTCTTAAATTTGGGGAACAATTCAAAGCTATAGCTATGCTATTCAGGTGGTGCATTTTGGATTTTTCAATTTACATATTTACACAAATTACTTATTGCATTCAGAACAAGAGCAAAGAAAGCTCAATCATCTCCATTATAAATGGATTCCGCTCATATCCTCTTCAACATGACACAAAAAAGATCTCTGAACCAGCTGATCAAATAGATCTTACTGGCAGAGTTCCATACTGTATTTCATCATCATCATAAATTTATTTCACATATCCGAATAAATCATCTTTCCTCCAAGAACCTTCCAGCAAGTAAATATTAGGTTTCTATGTTAGAGGTAATTTTCCTACAATGCAGTACATTATCCAATTCCAATATAAGTTCCACAAATAGTAATGCAGCAAAATATAAATTGAACTGTAATGACTTGATATGTGATGTTGCAGAGAGAAAGAAAGAGGTCAATATGGGATCCATTTTACCATCCACATGAGTCTTATTTGTTCTATGTTCGTATAGATATTATAATATACGAGATCAAACAGCAATTTGCATATACAACCCCAGAAAATTTTAAAAGAATCAACATATTTAACATTGCTATTCTAGAAGGAAATTAACAGGATACTATTCCGTTTAGTTTTATATTCTTTTTCTGGGATTCCTAGCAATAGACCTCTAACACAAGTTCCCTCAAGTCTGCAACCATGAACAGATCAAAACAGTTAACAACTTTTGTCAATATAAAAATTTCCACAGATTTCTATAGACTAAAGTACCCAAAAAATAATACAGAATCAAAATATTGTGAACCAAAACAATGCCAATTAATTTAGAGAAGCCCAGAAAATTCAATCTGATGATTTTTCAATGAAAAATCCTATTTTGAGAGAAGCCCGGAAATAAAAAGAATGCTAAAAGAGATCGAGGGACACAGATGGGTGTCAAAGGTTACCTTTCGAATGGAAAGACAACGCGGCATCTGCAACATCCAACGATTTCTCTGTAGGTACTGCAAAATTTTAATGGGGAAAAAAAATAATTAAAAACCAGGAACGCAGGGGGAGATGGGCCGGGTCTGTCACTGTGTTATTGGCTGTAAGGACCAACCCATTGGTGGAGGGAGTGAACCCCAAATAGCCCACCAGATTTAACCGGGACCAAAGTTTAATACTGATAAAAGGATTAAATATTTTCTTTTTTATTCCCTCTTAATAGAAAAAGGCTAATCTTTTCTAAACTGATGATGTCGTTTTTTTTTTTTTTTTTTTTTTGCACTAGCAAATCTGGATGAATGGCACATGACTTGTATTGAAAACTAATATTTTTCTTTTTACACAAGTAGCATGCATCTAGACCTACTAACGCGAGGCAATTTGTACAGTATTAGCGTTGAAAATATTAATCTAAGATAAAAATAGAAAAATTAACTACGTGAATTCAAAATCTATCACAAATTTATGAATTGCAGATATTTTGATCGAGAAATTAAGGATTCAACAATTTCCAATAATTAAAAGGAGATGATACAATGTGAAACTTCATCAGATAGTCTTTGAGAAACCATTCTAATTCTTTTTTTTTTATTTATTTATTTAGAATTTTATGCCTAATCACATTCTATTCGTTCTCTTTTCTCTTGATGAGTGGTTGGTTAGAACAGAGACTGGGAGATGACAATTACAAATCTTTAACTAATCGACAACATTGAAGTTTCACTGTCAGTTTTGAAAAAATTTCAAGACATGATTATAAAATAATCTGTGAGTATATGAAAATAAAAGATGAATACAACTAACACTTAAATATTTGGAGTCCAGAGTATAAAGATATCAATTTTTGAATATTAATTACGCTCTTCATCTGCTTTTAACATGAACATGTCTTTGGGATCCATTAATCTACTTTTA
>JAMWEH010002007.1:0-15910 GCA_024721245.1 Mitragyna speciosa | reverse complement strand
AAAACATTGATGTATTGAACTTTATTTTTCTCACATAAACTTCTTACACGCCCAGTAGCAACAAAAAGAAAAGGTGAATATGGTGTCCCTAAGTCTGTGAAGAGATGGAAGAGACATGGTTGGTAGACGGCATTGCTAATTTAAATCCCCTTACAATATGGGAAACCCAAAATCCCAACAAAATGTGCATATGGAAAGGCAAAAGCAAAGAGATTTGCTGACAGCTAAGACAGACTCAGCAATTCTATAGGAATCCTATTATTTCTTGCATGATTTTGTAATTCATCCATGCCACACAACTTCTCATGGATGAGGAAAAAAAAACCTAATCTTAATCTTGCATCTAGAAATGGAAAACAAACAGAAGGTATGGTGTAAATAGTTACATACAAAAAGAGGATGCAGATGCTTTTGAACAATATCGTCGAACTACTTAATCGCCAATTAATGCACAACTTCAGCAACTGTAACCTAAGAAAAGCCACAAATAAGGATCATGATATTTACTTCCAGATTGGCTGGGACCTGGAATTTGAGTTTGTACGAGCCCATAACCTAGTAATCTACAAAAGCAAGCATTGTACAATCATGAATGGTGGATGTTCCAATCAAATTACAATAGGAAAACTTTTTGGTTTTCATAGTTATTAACCATTACACATGCTAGTGCACAGAGAGGAACCATTCCATGACCCCCATGAAAAAGCTACTAACATATTCTGTGATAAAACAACTGCCTATACTTCACCAGCTAAAATACTTTGCCTGATTAATTATGTAAAGGAAATTATACAGCAACATTATTTGTTCCCAAGCTATAGAAATGTATAAGCCATTATTCAGAAAAAGATACTAGAATCTTCAAAAAGACACCTAATAAACTTGATAAGCACGAGTGATCCAGTGGAAAATTCAAAAAAGTCACATAAACATAAAGCACACTCGATTTTCAGGGGAAATTTATTAATAAAATGCTAATACAAATGTTACTATTTAAAACATCTTATGTTGGATTGTCGCTTGCTTAGAGATTTTTTCCGTTCTAGTGAGCTATCAAAGTTGGCAGATAACTGGAAAAGTGTATGCCTTTTCCACTAACCAAGGAGTGCAAGTTGCTTGAAATGACTAGATTCTTTCCTTTTTGGGGGTGACCACTGACCAAGAAGTGCAAGTTGCTTGCAAAGATTATTTATTTTCTTTTTTTTTTTTGGGGTCCCCCGGGGGGGGGGGGGGGTGAGGGAAAATAAGTTCGAGTGAGGAAAAATAAGTTCGAGCTTCTTCAAACAGATTTGCGAAGTAAAGAAAGTTAGCTTGCATCTAATGTCATGGCACAAAGATGACCACCAAGAAACATGGTTCCTACTGTCAAATAAGATTTTCAGTTAATAGCAGAGGAAGATATTTCAAGACATGTATCAATTTCCCTCCTACCAGTAAGAGCTATAAATTTATCCCTAAATACCAAAAGGGGACATTTCTTGATCAGAATTGACCCCTGATAAGCCTCCTTCAGGATTACAGTGCTCTTTGCTCCCTTATTAGTGAGGTAAAATATGCCGTGATGCTTAATCAAGCAAAGCAATAGTCTAGCTGGTAACCGATACTCTGAATGGAAAGCTTCCAATTGCGCAGATGTCAACCGCTTCTCCATGGTCAAACTCAGGAGCTCGTGAAGCACTCCCACCACTCTCTTTCGAGCTTTAGGATCAGCAATGCCAAATCTCCTTGCATTCAAGTACGGAGAAGGAAATTCCATTTTCTGCCACCTCTGAACTTCCTCGAGATAACTCATATTAGGCCTAAAACCAGCAGGAAACCTCAAATGAAATGCAAATGGTCCTTGAAAGTTGCCATCTTTCGATATTTTACCCTTCTTTGAATGGCCGCTAGGTTCCAAATTGCCCTTACAAGCCAATCCCTCCTCCCTAATAGTGACAGCTAATGACGAATCCCAGTGCTCCAAGTGAAGATAATCCCTTCCATTAACAGCTTTCAATGAAAAAAATTGTGGGTGGTTCGGTATCAAAGACTCCCTAAAATCACTAGGCAAACCCAATTCATCCTTAATCAATTCAACAGTTTCCAGTGGCACTCTACAATCAACTGACAACATCAACAACTTCCTCAAATTCTTAACCAACATGGGTTCCATTTGATCTCTTGCCGCTGCTTCCAAATCTGCAATCTTTCCAGCTTTGTCAGTGAGCATCACCCTAGGTGGTATCCTATCACCTCCAGTAACATGAAAAATTGAAGGATACTTCTCAATGACAGCCATAAAATTCCATTCTGGACAAACCCAACTTCTTTTTCAAGGTCTCTGAGAAGCAGGGACTTATGTTTTTGAGACTGGATAATAGATATTAGCCTCAGTATCACTGCAGGTTTCTTTGGAGGTTCATGGACTTTGTCTAGTTCAGGTACTCTGTAGTATATTTTCTTCTTGGGTCTACTGCCTCCACTAGATACGTGCATGACTGGGACACGCATGTACCCCGTTTTCCCGAATGAAGTTGGATAATAGACTTCAAAAGGATCCCTTCCATAAAACAGAAAGGATTCAAGATATTTATGTGGCCGCTTCAACAATGAATTCCTCCTCATCTTAGGAGGAGGAAAACTATTGCTTCTTTGGCGCCAAGGATCGAACAATGGACTGCGAGCCACCAACGGCCGAAGGCCCGAAGCAAACACAGAGATAGGGGCCAACAAGGTGAAATTCTATTCAATCCCGTGAACAAATAGCTGATTTTGACCGCCAATAATTTTTCCAAATGTCTAATGCAGTTGTGTTGTGATTCAAAAAGATGCAGTCGATATAAACTGCACTAAGTTTTGTATCCCGACCCATGGAAGAAATGCTCTCCCAACAAAGGGCAAGAAATGGGAAAAAGATTAGTACTCCTCCTCGAGGTCCATTGCTAATTATGGGATTCAAAACGTTCTCGGAATTGGAAAAAGGAAATTGGGCATTCTATGTTTAGCTTTGTACTTCGGGGGACTACTCGGGAGTTGACTACAAATGATATAGATGCAAATGGCTTATGCTGGTTTGGAGGGGTAAGGGAAGAGAAAAAAGAGGTTTTGCGTTTCGGAATCTGGCAATTGGTCAAATATGAGTAAGTTGTACAATCCTGCGTCTCCTGATCTTTTCTAATTTAGTCAATTAGAGATAAGTATACTTCCCCAATTCCCTTGTAGGCTTCGGCCGAAAATTCAAAAAAAAAAAAAATTAGAGATAAATATATGACAAATAGTATTTGGTTGATATGAGAAATTTGTAGAATCTTACATATTTTTAAAATTAGTAATGCGATAAATATATGATCACCTTTTAGAAATTAGTTAATACAGGATAAATAAAGTATATGACAAATTGCAGTTAACTCACTAAACGTATCCCTTTTTCTATTCTTTGACATGCCATATTATCCTATATTTAGCATTGTCTATGTTGTGGTATGTCATATTACCCTATATCTAATATTGTCTCGTATGACAAATCTTAGTCAACTAATGCTTTTTTTTTTTTTTTGGCATGCTATAGTATCTCACATTGAGCATTGACAAGCAGACAACTAATGCTATATATTTATATTTCTTTTTCTATTTTTTGATATGCCATATTATTCTATATCTAGCATTGTCTTATGCTTTAAGTTCTTCTGTTATCTTGATAATTTTGTTTTTAGTATATTTTAAGAAATTATCCCCGGTGTATAGCAGAGGTAAGTCCTGTGGGGTTAATGTGTAATTTTGCCCGTACATAAATAATTACTTTGCCCTCCCTACCAAAAGCGGGGGCATTCAAGGTGCAAAAATTTGAAAATACAAGAAACGATCGTATTATATATATAAAAATACAGTTTTACAGATGTTAATGATCACAAAGAAACTGTAGGACTACAAGACAATTACAAGATTAAAAACTAAACAAAACAAAGTATCAATGATATTGTCTCTGTCTTAACACGCTAATCACTTCCAACTCACCTCACAATTTGTCCTCGTACTCAGAGAGTGGAGTGAATCTGCTCCTTCAAACCCTTTCTCTTGCGGATTTCAAGTAACGAGCTGAGCTGCTTGGCTTCCAGATTCCAATGGATCTGATGACATCATGTCCCAGTGATCAAACACGCTTTGTGGGAAAGCCTGTCCTGAAGTAGCAGCTCTCAAAGTACTTGAGAACCCAAATGACTCGATCACAGGAAGATAAGCCTTAATGTTGTAAAGTGGGGTTCCGGGCCTCTGCAATTCCTCGAACACGTGTCCACGTTTCTGGTTCAGGACACTGTAAATGCCACCAAGAGCTTGCTCAGGAGCTTGGATCTCCACCAAATACACAGGTTCCAGAAGCCGCGGCTTGGCAGTAAGCTGGGAAGCATATATAACCCTTCTAGCCGTGGGCACAACCTGACCTCCGCCTCTGTGAATTGCATCTGCATGAAGGACAACATCGCAAACTTCAAAGCAAATACCCCTCATGTTTTCTTCAGCCAATGCACCTTCCCTGGAAGCCCACTGGAATCCAGCAACAACAGAATCTTTAATTTCATTCAGGTATTGGACTCCTTTACACATATCAACCACCATGTTGGGGCCAATAGTCTCAGGACCAAAGCACCAAATTTTCTTCGCAAGATCCTTGTCCCAACCGAACTCCTCAGACAAAATCTTTGCACGAATCTTTGGATCGTCCCTTGGACCAATACGTCCATCATCAATGGCCTCAGCAAGTCCATCCTCCATGGGCCTGGCTTCCATATAAAGACGATTGTGCTTGTTGGGTGACTTGCTCATAACAATACGGCCAGACTTTTCTAGTACAGTCTCACGGAAGGACACAACTGGTTCAGACTTCAAAATTTCAGCACCACCCATGAAATCTTCTTGCAAATCCTTCAAACAAATCTCAAGGTGAAGTTCTCCAGCACCAGCAATAATATGTTCCCCAGACTCCTCAATAGTACATACAACCATGGGATCGGACTTTGCCAAGCGTTTTAAACCTTCAACCAGCTTGGGTAGGTCTGATGCAACCTTGCACTGCACGGCTACACGCACAACAGGTGACACGGAGAACTTCATTGCTCGGATTGGATGAGCATCAACTTCCTTCTCATTGGTCAAAGTGGCATTCTTGGTGATAAATTGATCCAACCCTACCATAGCAACAGTATTCCCACATGGAACATCCTCAACTGTTTCCTGCTTCTTACCCATCCAGATAACAGTTCTCTGGACATTCTTAACATACAAGTCCTTTTTCTCTCCAGGGACATAGTTGGGACCCATAATTCTTACCTTTGAACCGGTTGAGACCTTGCCAGAGAATACACGACCAAAAGCAAAGAATCTACCCTTATCAGACGCTGGAATCATCTTGGAAACATAAAGCATAAGAGGTCCTTCGGAATCACAGTTTCTAATAGCATTAGCATAAGGATCATCCAGAGGTCCTTCATACAAATTCTCAACACGGTACCTTTGAGCTTTAGAAGGTGATGGAAGATGGAAGATGATCATTTCCAGAAGAGCGTTACTTGCAGGAAGCCACGTCTGCATAACTCGCTTCATCAGGGCCTTCCCCGTCAATTCTTTCTCTTCAGACTTCATGGTGACACCCAACTTCTGCAACATACTCCACAGTTTATCTTTCTGGTCATTCATGCAGGTGTTAATTATCTGCTTGATGGGTTCATAACAGAACTGAACAAAACCACGCTTGCATGTGGGAGAACCAGTATTCTTGGTGGTCCATCTTCTGGTTGCTGGGTCAAAGAAATTCTCCCCCCACAGCCTTTCCATCATCTTGGACTCATCAACACCAAATTTGGACGCACACATCTTGGCAAAGTTGGTGAGAGTAAAAGCCCATCCATGTAACCCAGCAGAAAAAGCAACCGTACCTTTCTCTGGGTATACCTGGACATCACCGAGGAGGGGATCTTCATATGTAGCCATAATAACATTTGCATTTTCAATGACTCTTGGAATGTCTGGTAAGCTTCTTCTCCATCAACCTGGAGCTCAAGGAAACACCTATCCATCTTATTTACAGTCAAGACAGGTCGAATCCTTTCTCCAAGGGCCTGCCTGAGGACAGTTTCTGTTTGAACACAGACACCTTCAACACAATCAACCACAACAAGTGCACCATCAGTTATACGAAGAGCAGCTGTGACTTCAGATGAGAAGTCAACATGGCCAGGAGAATCAATAAGATTGATCAGGTACTCATTCCCTTGTCGTTCTCCCTTATAGTTCTTCAAAGCTTCATCAGACATCTCGTAATACAGTGAGATACCGGTGGACTTAATGGTAATACCACGCTCTGCTTCATCTGCACGAGTATCAGTCATTCTAACATCACCAGCAACTTCTTGGGCAATGATGCCAGCGGCAGCAATGAGGGAGTCTGTAAGGGTAGACTTCCCTACAAACAAACGAAAACTTAACAGTAAGTCCAGGAAACAAATTGGGCATGAACATCGAATAAATTTCAACGAGCTGATGAATAAAACTTGAAGAACAACTTCATACCATGATCGACATGAGCAATAACAGACATGTTACGAATGTTATGCTTGAGGTCCATAATCTTACGAAGCTCCTCAGCTGTGAATTTCACCTGCAATATTAGAAAACGTTCCTCATCACAGCACTGTTCAAGCAACCAACCTACAAGACTAATAGAAGATTGAAATAAGTGGCATACGTACCATTTTGACGCGTTTTTAATATATCACAGCAATCCTCCAAATGCCTACCATTCAATAATAAGTATCAGAAATAAGGACATCAGTGCAATGTCATTAATCAAAATGACAGACAATATAACAAGCCAAAAAAAAAAGCATACGTTAGGAACTTAACAAACCTTAAGACTACAAGCTATCAAATACCAACAAAATACTGACTTCCAACAAAAGATAGATTACAGACTTCTCTTATGTGGAGTCTCTTTCCTCTCTACCAAGAATTACAGATACCAAATTCTCATCAGAACAACTTTCCTCTTCTACCAATCATTACAAACACCGATTTCCAGCAGAACACGAGGGAAAAAATCAGAAGAACAGATCAGGCTCTGAAGCAAAATAGCTACCTTAGTAAAAACTGCAATCAACATCCTAATCCGATCTAAGCAGCTCAAAAAAAAAAAAAAAAAAAAACAATGAAGAAGAAGAATTCGATACTAAGCAATATTTGTTCCTTAATTGTTCCATTAGTTGAAAGTTACGAAGAATAAATTAAAAATACATAACATTCCCTTATGGTAATTCCTTCAGAAGAAGCCTCGAACTCACTTCATAAATCATAATGTAGCTGACAACAAAAAATAAAAATAAAAAATTACAGCACTAAAACTAACCAGTAATAATCACTTATCAGCGCATCAGGCAACAGAGAGCTAAAAGATTCAACACCAAAAAAAAAAAAAAAAAAAATCTGATAAAAAGCTATCAACGTATTTAAGTTGTACAATCCAGGGAAAAATTACAAAAAATAATTGTTATCCAAATATGACAAATAACCGATCAATCACAGTCGGTAAATACACGAAAAATATCTAACATACAAAACTCAACAAACTAATAAGTTATCCAAAATTCTTCGTCTAAACAGTATGGCGAGCACCAATTAAACGTTAAAAAAAAAAAAGAAAAAGAAACAGTAGCAAGCAAATTTCACCCAAAACAAGTAAAAATAAAGAGCTCCAAAAATGTAAAAAAGAGAACTAACGCAATTGGAAAAAGACTTACAGAAGAAAGAGAGGAGCATTGCTCTCTCTCAGTTCGCTTTTTCTCGGTTAAGAGCGCCAATCCCTATTTTACTTTTAACCAAAATGCTCTCAGCTCTTAGGCCCCTATTATTATTATTATTATACAAAAGTAAGGGGTTTAGATGAGATGAGTGTGTGTATATATACAGAGGACAGGAGCAGCAAATATTTTGGTACTAGTCCTAGCGTCAAATATTATACTACTAAAATAAATACACTTGCATGATCACGCCAGCACTTTTTTTTTTTTTAATTGTTTCTCTTCATTCAGACATATAAATAAATTAGTATTGTAGTTAAATAATCTGATCATAGTACCTATTTGGTTATTTCTATATTTCAGATGTCATCTATTGTGGATTATGGCATTTATCATTTTTTTATGGACTCTGGTTGTAAATAAAGAATTTTAAAGAAGATTACACAAGACCTCCAGAAATAATCTTGACATCCATATTTGCAAGTTGCAATAAATGTCTCAGATTTGTTGGATGGTTTTGCATTGTGTTTACTGAGAATGTATGTTAATCCACCCCACTGATTACTTATTTGCTGGTACTATTTTTTTTTTTTCAATATCGAAAATCTTTCTTATAATTTTTTTATTTTAAGGGTACAGGTCAGAGTTATAGAGAAATTATGGTCAACAGGCTTTATAAATTCTGGAATGCATGCCTTGGGCAGCAAGGACCAGAAATTATTGTCAAACCTCCCTGTAAAACTGGAACCTAAAACTTGGGCTCCAAGCACAAGGATTTCTTGTCATACAAGTACCTGCGCACCTTGCGTTTCGCCCCACCTACAACAATAACAAAATGACTTTAATTTTTGGTTGGCAGTTTTCCTGTTTTCTATTCTCCTTTCACTTTCATCTGCTAGATTTTCCACAGCTTTACGGTAAATCTTTGATTATATAATTTTCTTGCCAAACATGAAAAGCTTTTTAACGCAATTCCGGAAATTGAGTTTATGCATATGAAGAACAATTTATACTACCAACAAATGGCGGTCTCCTGTTTTACAATTTTTGAACGTGTTAATACTGAGATAATTTTCTCCCTCCCTCTCCCTCTCTCTTCTACATCAATCCTATTTTATATGGTATTAGTTTTTGTCACATAAAATAGCAAGCCTCAATTTGCCAGCGACTACGACTTACATGCAATGAAGATTTGTAGTAAAGGCAGCTAATCATCACCCAATATAAGCCCAAGACTGGTTGATTTTGGTTGAAACGCAAGGCAATTGGTGCATTCCAGACCAAATTAAATTCACAAAGATGCATTCCCATTTTCTAGATGACAAAGTTGACAAGATATTCGTCAAGAAACGAAGCATCCCTCCATTTTCCGGAAGGGATAAAAGTAAACCCCAAAAAAATAAAAAAATGTTCCAAAAATCTAATCAAAGCTTCATCAAGCTGTCAGAGCTCACATGGTTACGATACCAGACTGCAAAACCTGCTCTACTTAACCTTCTTGACGAGGTTAGATGTTCGGAATTCAGCATCATCCCTGATAAAACTCCACCAAATAAAGGTTAGAGGAATAGTGGTTGCATGCCAGAGAGCATGTGCATCAAGAAATCCTTTGTATGGAGGAAAGTCATAGATCTCCAGAAGCATTGCAAGACCACCTCCCACAACCACAATCCACAACTTCCAGCGGGAAGGATGATGAGTTACACCGGCCCACACTGCCCAAACAACAAGCTGAGTGACACCTATGACAACACACACTTGCATATTCCAACCTGGAAAAAGAAATACTAGCTTATGATCCTTTCAAGCCAAAGAAACTGACAGGCAAAAAAAAAGCAGGCAAAATCGGTCGGCAAACTAAAACTAGGGTTTTCATTCATACCATAGTCCATTTTATAGTTGTTAAGGTATAATATATGGGTGGTTATGAAAGCAAGAAGTGGTGCAGCAACCATGACTCTGCCAGCCTCATCCCTAACATTGAAACTTCTTAATATGGCCAGAATAAGAGAATATCCAAGCAAGGCCACTGCTGATGAGTAATCCAGCCTCTCTGTTAATACCACATCTCTGTAGAAAACAGTTCGACAAACATAAATAGAGTCAACATGTATACTAGATTCGGTGGTGTAATAGAAGATGTTACCTGCTAACAATATAGTCTCACTCAGCTTATACAGGAACAATTGTTTGTAATACAGACAGTCCAAAGCAAACAAAAAGATTAAGATGCATAATAGGAGAATGCATTTCTGCCTCAAGTAGTCACTTGAAGGGAAATAACAATCAAATATAAAAGTGCAATGAAAAACTCACCGACTGTGGAAAACAGCACTCCAGAACCACGAGTTCATGGACAATAATGCATAGATGTGCCAAAGACCCATAAAATCATAGTACGGTTGCTTGTCTTGTTTTACTGGCAGCTTGTAGTGAAGAAGGATGAAAAAGGACAGCCAACCATAAAAATGCATTGCAAGGTTGAGGGCAGAAAAAGCTACAGAAACAGGCTCCTGAACCACAAAAGACATTTAATGAGATGCAAAGAGATTAAGAAGGGTAACATGTGTCTTCCCTGGGAACTATATTTCATCTGCAATGACTACCCCCAAAATTACTCATGGCGTTGAACAAAATCAATGAAAAGACTAATTGGTTGCTAAGAAATATCTACACAAACTAGGACTTGCTTTTGGAAATTGGATAGATCTGCACTGAGCATCGTGGTAACTATTGAGGTTCAATAGTTCACAACAGGGTAAAAGTGTTATTCTGTTACAAATATCCCCCTGATTTCATTAAGTACCTGAATGCATTCTAGATAAAATTGAATACTTAAAAGGGGAGAGAATTCAAAGGCAACTCTAGTCAGGAAGGCAATATGCAGAGTAAAGTTATGTAAAAGATAATAAATTTCATCCCCCTCCAGCATTTTGCTGTTTTAAGTCTTAAAGTACATAATATTACAAACCTGAAACCCATAGAGACGTTGGAAGGGCCATTTACCATGATATTTGACAGGCCCTTGATTAACTGCTTTTCTTTCTTTTTCTCTCTCAACCATACAGTGGTAGCGGCAATCACTTTGGCAATCCCATTGTTTCCAACGCAAGTAAAGAGGTTCTTGCATATACCAAGGGCCATCAATTGAAGAACCATTCAATGGGAATTTACAGTTTGTAAAGCATCTTTCTCTGACACATCCTGTAGTTTCACATTCTCCAACACAATTCCTGAATACCTCAAAATATCACACCTTAAGAAAGTCAGTATATATACTTCGATTTCATTTCCCATATTCTTCTAATTTTGCATAAAGTAGTCCAGTGTGACAAATCTAGCAAGTGCTTAAAGAAACTTGCGCCATTTACAAAAGTAGGATTAAGAAAATTAGGCTAGCAAGTGCTTAAAGAAACTTCCACCATCTACAAAGTAGAATGAAGAAAATAACACTTTTCTTTCCAGTTAACTGTACTTAATTTTTGGGAAAAAATAAAAGGGATAGAAAATCCAAACAACAATGCGCCATTTACAAACGTAGGATTAAGAAAATTGGGCTAGCAAGTGCTTAAAGAAACTTACACCATCTACAAAGTAGAATGAAGAAAATAACACTTTTCTTTCCAGTTAACTGTACTTAATTTTTGGGAAAAAATAAAAGGGATAGAAAATCCAAACAACGACAAAAGAATAGTGTCCTGTTTTAAAAGTATTGCACGTAGCGATATACCACCATGCCACACACTTTTAGCATCTTACTAGGCTTCTAAATACCATAAAGGAAGAAATCCCATATGAAAAAATACGCACAATGAGATTCGAAGTCTAGTCTGAAACTGGACGAAAGGCAAAATTACTGAAAAAGTGGAACCAAGTTTTCAATACTGCAATCGAAATCATAACCAAAACACTTGCGATGAATCACATTATAGGGAAGAATAATTGATGAAATGACCATTTTACTTTTCAAACTTCAAAATTAAAATAAATACCTTCTAATGTAGGATTGAAGAATAAGGATCTTTTGGTAGAAAATTTATTTGAAGTAGACTTATTAAGTAGACTTCTTTTGGAAGAACTTTAGCCACAAAAATAGCTGTTTTAGATGAAAGAAAATAAATAACAAATTAAGTGATGCAAAGTTGTAATAATAATACAGAAATGGGGAAAAGATTACCTGTATAAAGGGTCAGCATCCCCAGCACTAGCATCAATTACTCCCACAAGACAAGCAAGCACTATGACGAAGGTAATCCACCTAGGATCCACCATCTGATCAAAGACTAATCCAAGTCAGACAGTAATTAGACAGCAAAAACTAAAAAAAGGACAAAAAAATAAAATTTAATAATAAGCTTGAAGCTGAAATTTAACAGATTGTAGCAGTTCCCCAGTTAATTCTGTTATTTGTTCCATTTATATTTTAGTTAATGAGGGAGACCCAAAAAAAAAAAAAAATTCGATGCGACTATAGTAGCCATCAATAAAGCTCGTCCATGCAGCATATACAAAGGAGACACACATAGCAAAGATAGTTTATACTTGTGGATTACTGGACCTGCTATACTACGGCAGGTGAAAGCAAAAAGAGTTAAAATGCTTAAGATACATTGCCAAAATCAGATAGAAATCATACACATATTGAGAAGAAAATCCAAGTTTCCATTATCAAGAGAATTTTATAATACACTTTTCTTGCCATGCCTAAGTTGATGTCAAAGGTCAAGCCAAAAAAGGTGCAGAAACTTAAAACATTAGTACCAATGTTAAAGTTAATTGTAATTCACTTCCCCACTTACAACTTTACGTTTATTCAGGGAAAAAAAAAATCGTACGGAAGGAAAAATGAAGGGCATGAAATAGGAGACACATGCATAACCAATAGAAGACTTTATGAGATAAATTCACTTGTATTGATTCCAAGAAGCGTGATTATCAAGTTTTCATCTTCCAATCTTACTTAAGTATAATGCCAAAATACTGCAAAGCAATTAAATTTGCTATCTTAAGACTTTGGAGATTTTCAGGTTCTAGATCATTTTTTTTTTAATTTCTTAAATTTGGGGAACAATTCAAAGCTATAGCTATGCTATTCAGGTGGTGCATTTTGGATTTTTCGATTTACATATTTACACAAATTACTTATTGCATTCAGAACAAGAGCAAAGAAAGCTCAATCATCTCCATTATAAATGGATTCCGCTCATATCCTCTTCAACATGACACAAAAAAGATCTCTGAACCAGCTGATCAAATAGATCTTACTGGCAGAGTTCCATACTGTATTTCATCATCATCATAAATTTATTTCACATATCCGAATAAATCATCTTTCCTCCAAGAACCTTCCAGCAAGTAAATATTAGGTTTCTATGTTAGAGGTAATTTTCCTACAATGCAGTACATTATCCAATTCCAATATAAGTTCCAGAAATAGTAATGCAGCAAAATATAAATTGAACTGTAATGACTTGATATGTGATGTTGCAGAGAGAAAGAAAGAGGTCAATATGGGATCCATTTTACCATCCACATGAGTCTTATTTGTTCTATGTTCGTATAGATATTATAATATACGAGATCAAACAGCAATTTGCATATACAACCCCAGAAAATTTTAAAAGAATCAACATATTTAACATTGCTATTCTAGAAGGAAATTAACAGGATACTATTCCGTTTAGTTTTATATTCTTTTTCTGGGATTCCTAGCAATAGACCTCTAACACAAGTTCCCTCAAGTCTGCAACCATGAACAGATCAAAACAGTTAACAACTTTTTGTCAATATAAAAATTTCCACAGATTTCTATAGACTAAAGTACCCAAAAAATAATACAGAATCAAAATATTGTGAACCAAAACAATGCCAATTAATTTAGAGAAGCCCAGAAAATTCAATCTGATGATTTTTCAATGAAAAATCCTATTTTGAGAGAAGCCCGGAAATAAAAAGAATGCTAAAAGAGATCGAGGGACACAGATGGGTGTCAAAGGTTACCTTTCGAATGGAAAGACAACGCGGCATCTGCAACATCCAACGATTTCTCTGTAGGTACTGCAAAATTTTAATGGGGAAAAAAATAATTAAAAACCAGGAACGCAGGGGGAGATGGGCCGGGTCTGTCACTGTGTTATTGGCTGTAAGGACCAACCCATTGGTGGAGGGAGTGAACCCCAAATAGCCCACCAGATTTAACCGGGACCAAAGTTTAATACTGATAAAAGGATTAAATATTTTCTTTTTTATTCCCTCTTAATAGAAAAAGGCTAATCTTTTCTAAACTGATGATGTCGTTTTTTTTTTTTTTTTTTTTTTTGCACTAGCAAATCTGGATGAATGGCACATGACTTGTATTGAAAACTAATATTTTTCTTTTTACACAAGTAGCATGCATCTAGACCTACTAACGCGAGGCAATTTGTACAGTATTAGCGTTGAAAATATTAATCTAAGATAAAAATAGAAAAATTAACTACGTGAATTCAAAATCTATCACAAATTTATGAATTGCAGATATTTTGATCGAGAAATTAAGGATTCAACAATTTCCAATAATTAAAAGGAGATGATACAATGTGAAACTTCATCAGATAGTCTTTGAGAAACCATTCTAATTCTTTTTTTTTTATTTATTTATTTAGAATTTTATGCCTAATCACATTCTATTCGTTCTCTTTTCTCTTTGATGAGTGGTTGGTTAGAACAGAGACTGGGAGATGACAATTACAAATCTTTAACTAATCGACAACATTGAAGTTTCACTGTCAGTTTTGAAAAAATTTCAAGACATGATTATAAAATAATCTGTGAGTATATGAAAATAAAAGATGAATACAACTAACACTTAAATATTTGGAGTCCAGAGTATAAAGATATCAATTTTTGAATATTAATTACGCTCTTCATCTGCTTTTAACATGAACATGTCTTTGGGATCCATTAATCTACTTTTAGTGTATTAATAACTTACTTCCTTATCTTCTAGAATCGTAAATCGTAGTGATCACAGTGGCTTTAATAAGGTATAATTACATCACATCAAGTGTTCATGTGAGTCAAGCATGTATGAAAAAATTTTAAGACCAGTCTCCTAGATAAATGATTCATAGGCTTATGTACAGCATATATATGTATAACACATTACCATGATTTTGAATGAGTTCGCTATTGAATCTGTCCACATTTCAATTACGTTTACAATAAAAGTTGTAATTGATGTACCGTTATTTACTTATTTTGGGACAGTTAAATGCGCCATTAATAAATGAAAGCAATTTAATTATTATTAACTAGTGTTCATATTATGCTCTGGCAAAATTTTTGCTTCAATCAATTTTGTACTAAGATTAAAACAGGAGTTGAAATGCTAATGACAGTCATCCTTCTTTGCCTCTAGGGCAATTATTTACCTTTTACACCAATGATCGTGCGAAAGAAATCATCGTAATAACACTAGGTTTATATTTGTCTTTGTCTAGAACGTGTAGTATGTTAGGTTTATACATATCATTTTTTTTTTTTAGTATAATATCAGAAAATGTAATAAAAGACTTGAGGCTATGTCTCTCATAATGTTTGTGGACTCGGTTGGGATTCATAAGGCGAGCCAACGTTTTGGTCTCTTGGGCTTGAAGAAGTCAAAGGATGGAAAAGAAGAGACTTGAACGAGTATCAAAAACCAATTCAAGCCTGCCACAATATGTTTTCCAGCTGATCTAAATTCTAAACATTAAATCAGCCAAACAAATCAACAGTGCAGATAAGAATATAAAACATAAGCTCACGCTGCTAATTAAGTTCTAGAACTGAAGGAGGATGAAGATTATATCAGTAATATTATGGATGCAAACTTAATTTCTACATGTATAAAAAGCCTAGCATTATTGAGTCGACCAAAAAAAAAAAAAAGCCTAGCATTATTGAGTCGATAGTTTATGTCACAAGGCAACATGGTACTGTTTCAAATCTCCAAAGGAATTAAAAAAACATTGGACCAGCACCAAACTCCACCATTGATCTCAGCTCGTCCCAGTCGCCATGCTTAAAGAACTCGGTCACGTCTGAACTGGCAAGGCTTGCATAAGATGTGGCTGAGGGTGGAGCTTGAGAAACTGAGCTGAACTGGCTCATCAGAAGCTGAT
>JAMWEH010001989.1:0-15560 GCA_024721245.1 Mitragyna speciosa | reverse complement strand
GAACATTAGAGATATTATTGTACGCGACAAAATTTCAAGTCTGCAAAATTAACAAACAAGAAAAATGCGACAAATATATCAAATTTAATATGAAAATCAAAGATTACAATCTCTGTGGATCCTTCGATTCTTTTCTTCAGATTTTAATTCGAGGGCCTGAGGCTTGTTCTCGAACTATCGTTGAGATCTTCAAATCTGAATATGGCGACTTGAAGAGAGAGATCTGAATATGGCGACTTGAAGAGAGAGATTTGACTTCTTCAGATTTGACTTCTTCAACTTCAGATGTCGAAGATTTGAAGAATACTTGAAGAGTTTGAAGATCTTCCTTGAAGACTTGAAGACCTCTTTGGTTGAAGACTCAGAGCTTTTGCAGCGTCAGGGGCTTCAAAAGGATATGAGTGTACGTCTTTCTGTTTTTTTTTTTTTTTTTTTGTCCTTAGGGGTGACCCCCTATTTATAGTGGCGGATGAGATAAAGAGGAAGACTTGTGATAACCTTTATCTCCATCTTCAAATATTTAAAAGGCACATCTCTTATCCCTTAACTATTTAAAAAGAGATGTACGATAGCATTATCTCTTCATCTGATTTTAAAGAGATTTACAATATAATCTCTTAACTATTATCTCTTTATTTATTAGAGATAAAAGAGATAAATAATTGAAATGTTATCTCTTTAATTTAAATAAAGAGATAAATCATGCATTTAACTTTTTATAGACAAATGAATTAGATTTTAAAATTTTCATTGTCTACAATTATCATTATGATACTCTAGGAAACTTATTAATTAAACTATCATATAGAACGAGAAGTTGGTCCTATAGTCAGCCTTAGAAATAAACAGATCACACCCTTTATTTTGTTTGATGGCACATATTCCTCCTATAGTTAGCCTTAGAAATAAACAGATAACTCCCTTACTTCCTCAAAAAAAAAAAAACTCCCTTATTTTTGTTTGATGGGATATGCTTCCTTTGTCCGGTAACTATGCTCCAATCTCATGCTGCCCATATGAACAATTTTAAATATTTCACAGCCCCGCTTTCCAGCTTTGTACTGTTCAACACACGGTTGGTTCCCATTTACTATGTAACTATAACTAAACGAATAAGGTAAAATATTTTTTGAGAACAACTCAATATGTAAATAAGCTACGGGTTGATCTAGACGAAAGTTTTTTGTATGAGATATCATAATCACCAAGTTATTTTGCCAAATGCTCAGAAATTATGATTGATGATTGTTGTGCAATCTACAACACAGAAAAAGAAAAGTCACGCTCGTGAATGCTTAATTGCACCAATCTCATTAATGCTGAAAATACAATGTTGCAAATTGTAATACAAGTTTCCAAAGAAACGGAAGAATAATTTGATAACGCCTTTGCACAGCTCCTCCACACAATCCAATGGGAGAGAGGGAGAGCATCGAACTACAGTATCCAATCTCCTGCTTCAACTATTTTATCTATTGATGTCATAGATACATTTACCATCTGAGTTTTGCTGGGAAGTACTGCATTCAATCGAAATTTTTTTGCATTTAGATGAACGGAAGTAAAAGCACAGATATTGCTCAACTAAAGCACGAAGTATTATTTATCAGGAGCTCACCTTTTCAATGAGGGAGAGATAATATGGCTTCACCTTTTCGACATCAATCCGGACTTTGCTTTTGCTGTAAAGGTCATATTTGCTGCATACAATTTTATTTTTAAAAAAATAACATTAAATTAAGGTTTTTGTTGGCATGAAATTTGTAGGGAAAATTCAAGACACGATAAAAGCGAGAAAAATAAACCAAATAGTGGTGAAAAGCGGATAATTACTTAAAAACTTTGAGCCACTTCAAACCCTCATTATCCTCCTCATTCATAAAGTGTGTATATGCTCCCGCCTTGTGTAATGCTGCAGAACAACGATAGTCACAGTTCAATTACGTACTTAATATTCTCGACATCTTGATCAGACCTCTTTCTACCCAAAAAAAATAAAAAATTTTCAATGTAAATTGAAATGAATCACTGCTTACGATAAAAAGAGTGATAGCGGATGATAAAAAGTGCGGCCGATGGCAAAGTTGTTCCATTTTCCTTAGCCACCTGTATATTCAAATTTTTCGTTAGCATAAAATGCATAAAAAAGAAATACATATTTAAAAATTTGGCTAGAAATAGTCCACGATAAAAACAGATCTTATGTTTGGAGGATAATTTGATTTAGGCAATAGGCATACCAAATACGTGTAGTCATCGTGCCCCCAAGACATAACCACATTTTCAAGTCCACATCCTTCTTCATAAATACCATCCTTGGTACTGTAAGAAGGGTTGTTGTAATCTGGATTGTCCTTGAAATACTGCAAACCAGAAAAGGTAGGGAGGAAAAATATTAGTCTGGGTCTATAATCTATTAACTGGGACCGAAAAGATACATTTTCTAAAGTTCTACATTACCAAACGATCATTTTCAGAACAGTACCTTGTGGTGAACAATCGATTCATCAAAAGCACAACCAAGAGGAAATGTGTCACCTGTAAAATATCAATGCAAACAAAGTTAACATTTGTTATTTGTATAAATAGTTCAAAACTTGCTAGTATTCCAGAGTCTTCATGATGACACTCACCAACAACAGCCCATTGCGGGAGCCCTCCAAAAGTAGGATGAAGAAGAACTTTTCCAAGATCTGTTGCCATTGCCGTTGTCGGATTGGGGGGGAAGAAGAACATTTAAGTCTTATGCAATATTAAATGAAAAAAGAAAAAAAAATTATAATACCGGAAAAGACAAATAATGTATTATTGCACCAAAGTGACAAAAAATATTGGATATTTTTCTATTTATGGTAAAGTGTCTTTTTCGACTGCCAATGGTCATATCTTTCCTATTTGACAATGAAACTTTGACTTTTGAGAGGATCCGGATACATTAAATAGGCGTATACCGTGAATAAGGCCTGTCAAGTGCAACCAATCCTCATTTGGGTAATCCTTTCTAATACCCTCAGCCGTCTGTAGCAAATGCTCGATTTGAGGTTCATCCAAATCAGGATCGCTGTCATCCACAACATCGTTGAGAAGTTCACAACACTCCCATATGCTCATTTCTGCTTTGTCCAACTTCGCATACCCTTCCCTCATCCTCTTCACCTGAAACATTTGCATGCAGAGTTAATTAGCCTTGATATTAATAGCCAAAAACTCATGCTCAAAAGGCCCCAGGTATATAATCTCAACTTAAGTTTTCCCTTGTTAATGTACTACTTACAAAGTCGTATGTTTGGTTAATGTGGTTCACGCGGTAGAATTCCTCCACAGTTTTCTGTCTTTCACTTTCTACATTATAGTCCCTGCAAATATTGCCATTAACACGATAAAATAAATAAATTTGCTATCTGTAAAACAAAGCATTGCGGATAAGTTCATTTGAATATTTAAGGTCTATATGTGGTTGATGATTTCATTCTTTTAATAATACTATCGAATGTAAATAATACCGTTGCCTGGGTACATCATGTAGGTGTGAACAAATGAATGTATGTAGACTGGCTATGTTACAAGTACAATGCACATATTGAATCATGATTATGCACAACAAACATGAGATTGGAGTCGGAATCATCAAACCTAAAGGTGTGACCAAATGAATTGATTTCTGGGGCTTCAAATCCCTCCGAAGTCGTTTTGGACATAACGAATCCTCCATCCAATACAAGTTCACTGGCATCATTAGGGATGTTTTTTTCACCCTCCCAGAAACCTGATAGAATTAATTAATTAGGGATGTAAAAAAGCAAATACAAAAGGCCTTCATGGCACTTAAAAAAGTTGAGAATTTAACCGTCCCGCTATGGTATCACAATATTGGTTAAATTTAAGTTCAAAGAAAAAGTCAAGGAGTTAAAAATACTCCATCATGGCAAAACCTTTTATACTTATATTTCACAAGAAACGAATTTTAGAATCTCTTACAAGATTTAAAAAAGCAAAGAAGATAATATTCGACAACGATATGGTACCTAGGTCAGGTTGCTGCTCGATGAGAATAGTCATTATTCCACCAAAAATTGAATATTTTGAGCACAATATCAGGAAGAAGAGAAAATAAGAGTGAATCAATGGAAATCACTAGGATGCATGAGGGTTGATAAAATGAAGATATTTATAGCCGGAGAAGAAATGCCCTTGCTTTGGAATGGAATGTTTGGAGTCATTAGCTGAAAAATCACTCAAAGTCCTTGACTGAAAATTTGGTTGCTCAGCTATTTTATAGGCTGTTATCCCTACCAAACCGTTCAAAAAAGGAACACGCGTGAATTGAAGACTATCACTACACCTCCCGGAGCGTGTGAAAGACTTGCTTTCAGCAATAGATACTCCAACAACAATATATTATTAACTCAATTCCAGAATTCAAAATAAGCAAAGAGAAAGAAATCATTTTGGGAAATTCATGGACCAACCAGACAGAAACAGATAAAGAATCAAATAGTTAAAATTTTATAATTCCGCCCTAAAAATTGAGAGTTCTAATCTCACTTGTACCATTTCTCCTTCCCTTAATATAATGATATAAGTTTGATGATAAAAAAGGGGAATGGACCAACCCGACTGAAGTTGCTGCACGCATGGTTTAATTGACCCGACCTACTGACGCGGAACCAAGTCACATACTACGTCGTTTGGACTAGAATAGTGGTGGCATCTGCAACTCTCCTGAGCTGGGAAACCGCAAGTTGGCGCTATCTTATGTCAGCAGTTTGACTAACAAGTATGCATTTTGGACGTTCCTGACCGTGACACGTCATCTCTCAACTGATCAATATTAATAAAAATCCAGCAAATTGCATTCGTGCAGCCGGCATTAGTATCTTAATTTAATAAGCGACGCCTTGGCCTTTGAGGCAAGTTATCCAAAATAAATAATAAATAAACTTTGAGGTATTGACAAAGTTACCGAAGAAAATGAAATTACAAGAATAAGAGAAATTCAGAAATCCATTAAGGATACCGTACAATTTGTAGGAAGGATTTCAGGAATTCGATATAGCATGATAGTACAATCCAAGTAAAACGATATTAGGAGATGATTTTTTTTTAAAGGAGAGTTAAATATGGAATTGATACAAAGATAAAAATATCATTGAGAATATCTTTTTGTCCTGGGAAAATTAACTAAATAACATCTTTCGGAAAAAAATATTCAAGAAGTGACGATTTTTTTTTATCTTAATCAGAATACTTTATCTTAATTCCGTACTACCTGTCTGTTTATAATATATCAAATAATACTTGTTACAAAGAAAAGGAAAGTGGATTGTACGTTGTGACATATGTTTCCATTTAACGTTTGATTACGGTAAGAAAACAAAATGTCCAAATCCCACAAATTTACCTGACACGCTAGGATTCCACTTGTCAACCAAGAAGATATTTCGAATACAAATATATTAATTATATATATATTATTAATTGTTGCGGATTCACGTCCCTGGAACTTGTATATTTTAGGTGGGAGTGCTAATTGCATCGTCTTCGAGGAAGAAGAATTCTGCATTCTTTATTGTCCACTCTCGCAGGCCTTGGTTGTCTGGACGCTCCAAGAACGCCTTATAGGACGAGCTTTCACCGGGATTGCAGAGTACGATAGTGGGTATGCCTCCTTTAATTAGAATGGGCTTGGAGCGCTTGCAGTCCGCTTGCCAGTCGTGCTTGGACCCAATCAGCTCTTTCCAGTGATTTGATTTCAAATGAGATGGGGCCACATCATCAAGAATGTTGTAGTACGCATCGTCAGAATATGTCTTCGGCATAAAATCTGTACGTCCAGTTAAATAATTGTGAGGGCCTAATGAACGGGCCCAATGATGTTTTACCCATTCTCGATGAGCCTTCAATAATGCAGCTTATGGGCCTGTGTGGTCGGTGTGTTGGATCTCTTACGTTGTCCCTACACCATTCTTGTAGAGCCACCGGCACGGTGAAGTTGACGAGTGGAGATGAAAAAGGTTGTGGAGGTTTCTCGAAAATCTTGTTAAGGTTGGAGTTGATTTTATGCAGCTGTAGGATGAAAGTCCTTGGATCGCCTTCCTTGATAATTGCCATTGCATCTTCCGGTGTATTTTGCTTTAGTGCTTCTCTGTAGCAATCATCTCCACCGTTGCTCCTTCCTCCGGGGATGAATGATCCATGATCTGCATAATTATCGTGTTTGGAGATATATTCCCGAACTGCTGAGGAGTTCTTTGCTTCTTGTATATTTGGATGATATGTTGTTGTTGAACTGGGGCATTGGATGTCAAAGAATCTGTTATTTTTGCATTCGTACTGGCCGGGGAATTGTAAAAGGCAGTGGAGGTGTTGGTCGCCGTCTCTGATGCAATTCTTGAGCAACTCGGATGTATTTGGGGGTACAAATGGCATACGGAATGTTTAGCAAGAAGGAAAGAACGAACTGTTTGTCTAGTGGACACTGTGGATAAGTGATGAAGTAGTTCCTGGCTAGTACGCGAAATGACTTGGGTGCCCTTGGCATTTTTCGAGAATTACTTAAATGGAAGCCCAAATGCTCTCTCAAGTTATCTCGGGAGTTGCGGTGGTTGCGGTGGAGTGATATATAGCCCTTGGGCAGGCGCTTAATATTAGAGGGCCTGCGAAGGCGGGAGGAAAATGACTGGTTGGTGTGTTGGAGAAGCAAACGATTAGTAGCCGCGTGTTTTGAACTTCGAAATTCAAATTTGAAGTAAAAGTGAAAAGGAACAAAAGGATAAAGGAGACGAGTACATTCGGAGCGTCTGGAAGAGTACGACATAAGATTTAGCAAAATTAATTTGGGAAAGGTTAGCCATACGTCCAAAATTAATTTGGGAAACGTTTGGTTGTACTGATAACGTAATGAGGAAACCAAGACTATGAGTTATTAATCTCAATTTAATCCAATAATGCTTTCAGTTTGAGTTAAGTAAGGTTGATTTCTCTTCTCCTTTTCTCAAATTGTCAAAAAAAAAAAAAAAAGTTAAAACCTTTGGATTGATTGGTGGTACAAAGCTACACATAGCTGTGGCGGAATCACTCATCGCTGAATTTGTATGATATATTTTTTGTGATTGTAAAGGTATATTTGTAGGCATGGAAGAGAAAGAGTAAATAAATCTACCACTATTTTAGTCAGGAAATAATTCTTTGTTCAAAGTATTAAGATAAATAACTTCCAAAAAAACTGCGAAACTCGTGTAATCCTTGGCTTTGGGTATGAAAAATTCCGAGTGTTATAATTACGATACACAAATTTTTTCATTTCTCCTAGTTATTTTCAGTCCAAATAAAAGATAAATAATTAATATATATTGATGTGATTGAAAAAAGAAATTGTTCAACCGCGATAAATACACTTAAATGGTTAATTTCATGTGCAAAGAGTCAATTTTCTATTAATAGAGACATATATATTAATCAAATTTTGAACCTTTTCCAATAAGCATCCTTATTATTTTATATATGCGTGTGTATAAACCAATATATCAAGACAGATGGGGAGTCGTTAATTCATTTTATTTTATTTTGTTTTATTATTTCCACCACAACCATCTAAATTTGGAGCTTGAACACTGCGTAGCTTGTAGAGGTGCTTTGACGTCCCTAACATACACTTTTAGAGACAAGATAAAAACTGAAGAATTAATTTTAAGCAACTAATTTTGATTTAATAATAAGGTTCATATAGTGTATTGTTTCAAAAAAATAAAAGTTCATTAGTGTACAGTAAAATAAGTACTATCATTATTGTAATTGTCTTAATGACTTAATTAATTTTTATATTTTGGTAACATCTTATTTCCAACGACCTGTATAGCCTTATGCAATAAGAAGCAGTTCTTCCCAGTGTTACTTGACATAAAATATTTTAATTGGTAAGATTATTATAAATCTCTCCAAGATTTTGTCGTCATAACTAGCCAGAGACCTCTTCTTTGATTTTTATAATTAGAATTAGGGTGCTCGTGTTTCGAATTTGAAACTTTTTATATTTAGAATTTCAAATTATTCTTTTTAAAAGAGATAGGCCCGTAACAATCCAATGGGCCAGATAAATTTCTTTGTTTCTTACTCTCTTACGGCGAACAGGATAAATAAATTTTCACTGAGCGGGCTTGACTGAACTTGACAATCGTAATAGTTATATGTTGCTGCTGGATGTCCAATCATGATGGGATCATAAGGCGGCTGGTCTTCCCCCGTGAATTTGTATATTACATAGTAGCCCTTTAAGATATTTAAAACTTCTTATTATATTTTTTTATAAAGATTTACATTTTGGCCCCCAAATTTTTATGAATAGTATAAGATTAACTCCTTGAGTATACATCTTTACTAGTTTACTGCCAAAGTCTCAATTTTTGCGTTTGTCCCTGTTAATTAAATAGCAATATCACATTATGTGTGAGCCTAAGTTTTTTTTTTTTTTTTGAGGAAATACAACTAATAAAAATCCAAATGGAAACAAGATTTATTCAAATACAATTAATTGGAAATAAGAGGGGATTCTTCTTAATTGAACAACAAAAATTTACTACTCTAAAACGTGACATAATTGTTGATCTGTATATTCAATTTTGAGCTCAAGTTTCCAAGTTAGGTTACTCTCAAATTTGTCATGATTAAAATATGATATTCTATATTAAAATTTTCACATAGTAGCTATTAGTATTAGATAAATTAGATTTTGGTTTATCTAACCCCCTATTGTAATAGTTACATAATAAGTAATAATAAATATTATATTATGTCGTTTAGCGAAAATAATAAATATTATATTACGTCATTTATCGAGAAATTTATCATAACGCTTTTCTACGTGGAGCATTCTAATTAACTCACACTTACTATAAAAACAAACGCCCAAAATAAGCATCATTGCTTAGTAGATTTTCATTTTCTATCACCTACAAGAGAAATATAGGTTTCCTGATTATCTTCTTCAGCTATCATTAGTCGGAAAAGGGAAATTTTCAGAAAGGGCATTTTCCTCCTTTCTCGTATTTTAAAGATAAGTATAATCTCAATCAATAGTTTAATTGTACTGCAAAATATTTTTATACGCTATATTTTGATGCGTTCCTTTTTTATTTGGAGAAAATAATACATGATTGATTTATTATTTTCTTTTGGTTATTCAATTCGTCTTCCATTCTATATTAAAATTCTCTAATATTACTCTTATCCACCTTTAAGTGTCATACTACAATATATATATATATATATATATATATAATTCATATGGAAATATTTAATATATTTTCAAATAAAATTTCTATTTGGTATATTGATCGTTCTTGCAATCTCCAATTTCATGCTTTTAGCTCAAGAAATTGAATATAGGGTTGCCAATATTAATTAGTTTTAAACATAAATTATAGTTACTAGTTTTCTTCCTTTTTATTATTTTATTTGGTATGGAATATAGAAGTTTATTTTACTAGCTAATTGAAATAAACTAAATAATTGATCTGTCGATAATTTTATATATGTTTTGTTTTTTGGTACTTTATTTTAGCGAATATATGTCAAGGCATACCGGATGTGTTATCAATCTATTCTTGGTCCCTAATAGATAGCAACAAGAATAGATGCTTGAGGGCAAAGAAAGTCACCTTTGTAGTATAAATAATAGTTGTTACCCTCTTTGCTAAATATAAAATTTTCACAATGTTTTTTGTAGCAAACAACTACAAAAATCTGATGAATTTATTGTTATAAAAGAAGTCCTAATAACTAGATTTGTTATTCTTAGTTATTTTATTATATCAAAAAACTTGGGAATTCTCTAAAATTATTGACCAAGCATTTATTTTCCTCCGTCATATACCTGGTCTTACCATGCTTTATACAAAGAGTTAATCTAATTTGTAACTAGAAGTCATTTTTGCCTACATATTTTTGGTAGCGTGTAGAAATTGACACGTCAGAAAGGCACTATTAAATTGTGAACAATATAATTATATACCTTAATTTATTCTAGAAGCTTTTAATTACATCATCACAAACGTGAAAACATCGAATAAATACTGGATTTTTTTTTTGGGTAAGTATAAGTTGTATGTTTCTTTACACCTGAATATTTTTGTCCCCTCAATGATACATCCATCATATCGAATAAATAGTTTTTTTTTTTTTTTTTGTGTTGATGAAGCTTCCAAATTCACTTCATCATCATTATCTTACTTGTTCAAAAAAAAAAAAAAAGTAAAATTGCATACCGTAAAGAGCATAATAACAAATGCATTTCGTCTACTAGTATAAAGAAGACGTCACATATGTTAATTGTTCACAATTTTCTTATCGATTTTTCCAATGAAATTATTATTCAATAGCCCCACATGTATGGTTTCACCTGAGTCACCGAAGGTGGAGACTGGAGGGGTGATATACGTCACATGCATGCATAAGGATGACCACCCAAACTTTAGAAAAGAAAAGGCCAAAAAAAAAAAAAACCAAAAAAAAAAAGTGCTTAGATGGGGATTGAGAAAGAGAGATATTACAGTGAACAAATTGACTACGACTAGGTAGTGTAGCGTAGACGTGTGGAGAACAAATTATCACGTGTCAGTTGTACGATGCATGCCGTTTATGAAGCTTTTAAGGAAACGTGTCTAAAACAAAGGGGCTTTGAGAGGAGGAGGATAAGGTGCACCGCTGCGTACTTTTCTTCTCAAGAAACAATATCACGTGAATTTGTTAAACGCTTTATATACCCTTACAAATTTGCATACACAATCTGACTTTCTTTTCCGGATTTTACTCCTGTTTACGTACACATTTGGGTGCATACACAATCTGACTCTCTTTTCCGGATTTTATTACTGTTTACGTACACATTTGGGGCGTGTTGGGTAAGAGATATGGAATCGAGAGAATCGAAAATCAACTCTGTAGTTATTGTTTGGTAATCAAAAATAAAAAATGAGAATCAAAATCAAATTTAAAAAATTTAAGTTTCATTAAAATCTAATAAATTAGTGGGTTTTGGTAAAAACTCACTAATAATTCCTAGGATAACTCATGGGTAAAGGAGCCACAGGTTACAATTCATGGCTCATACCGCAACAACTCTCTGGAATTGTAGTTAGAGAGTAGCTTTGGGAAGAGTCATCTAATAATAATTATAGTAACTGAACCAAATAATCGTATTTGAATGAATAGTTTCATTCCAAACCAAATATCAATGATTCTGATTCCAATTTGATTTTCCAGGATACGAACGCCATTTGGATTTTACCATTTACGTTATTATGTACACAATGTTTAAGGAAGACCTGAGCAAGAATTGCCAAGGGCAATTTATTATTAAAAAAAAGTCATTATTATGACTAGCAAATCAATTCATAGAAGAAAAAATGCAAGTTGCAAATAAATTTATGATGAATTTCACACAATTATTTGTAACTTGAAATCATTACTTTTGTTACTTGTGTTGAAATTATACAAGTCACAAAAAAATTTGTAAACATTATTGTTCTACAAATTAATCGCAAGTCGCCAAATTAATTATTCTTGTAGTGGGTTGATGGTGAATTGTCAAGGATAACTACATTTGAATTTTGTAGGTCATCAAAATTGAGAAGGTAGAAAACGGACATTAATCACCATCAACCTCCTTCAAGATTATTTGCCCTGCTTTGATCTTCCTTCCTGAACAATGTGCCGGGTTTTAATCAATTGAAGATTGGATTGCTGAAAAGGAAAAAGCGTACTAGAGGAAGGACTAATCAGCTAAATACAAATTCGAGTTAGGACTGCTGAGGAAGCTTTTCCCAACGTGCCCGTCATTTTTTTCTTCATTGAGTTGTTGCTAAATAGTCGGTTAATAGTATCCACTTTACTACTGCTAGTAACCTTCTTAATAGTCATCTGTGTGAGTCCTCTATGACTAATTTCAACAATGCCAACAATGACCTTGTTGTTGGACTGCTTGCTTGGATCAGCAAGTCAGGAGACTCTAATCTTTCAGAATGAGTGTATAGGTGAGGAGGATATGTTCATATTTGAGATACTCCACCCCCTCATCGACCTTTTCTAGGCCAAGATTTGTTGCAAGTTTAAAGAAAAAGGCGGTTGTATGTTACAGAGGAAGTTTTACACTACATAATTTAAATTTTATACTACTTATAGTATAAAATCACAGCACATAATTATGGTAAATATGCCTTAATGGGATGTAATTGACACTGCTATAATATCCAACACACTCTCTTCTTAGCATAATCATCCACAATCTTAGCTGCCACACCATAGACCAATACAGAATCCTTGAACTTTTCATGTTGATTTCTTGTCAACAAATAGCTTTACAAGGTTGACCTTGAAAATTTATAATAACGTTTTTATGAATTTCTAAACGTCTACAATCTAAATTATGTAGTATGAAATTTATTAGTAACGTGCGCACCGCTTTTTCTTTAAACACATCGGATAAGGTGGATTTACTGTATTTATGTAATAGAATGTGAGTAATAGTAGTATACCATTCTACAATGTCACATAATATATGTTGACTATTTAATATTTTTTTCGGGAAACAGATGGTTACTAGGATGAAAAATCTAAGCGACGGTTGGCTAGGTGATGAATGGTTTTCACTTGGGTGAATTCAAACAATGAATTCTTGTATAATGTACTCCATTTGTATGCGATTGAATGCACTTAAGGATATCCCATGCTAAGGATTCCACAGTTTAAACATTAGAACTACAGGAATTCTGATATTATTGGGAGATTGTGGTGAACTATGTAAAAGTCACCTGCGAGTCCATGGTAGACCTTCTGGTTCATGCCATCTAAATTGACTTTGTTCTTCAATTAAATTTTGAACGTTACACTCATCACTGATACATTATTTAATAGGGTGTAACATCAATAATAAGATTCTAATATTTTTTAATAACATCTCAACGTGTATGACACAAACTCTAGTTTCTTCCACTATTAATTTCTAGGATGCCACAGCCGAAACTACCTCTTCAATTCGAGAAGACATTGATGTAAAAACTCAGGTGAAAAAACTTGGGTCCTTTTTTCGTCAATGCAATGTGTCCTCAACTGGATTTTGGTTTCAGTTGGCAATGCTGGTAATTTTGGACTGGTTACAAGTCCTGAACCAGAACTCTTAGTACCCCCCAATATCCTCTCCAGTCTATAAATTTGAGTCCTCTTCCAGATGGAGTCACCATAAAAAAACATCCATCGCTACTCATAAGCCTTCCCACTCTTCTTTTCCACCATGTCTTACATAGTTACTGGTAGAGTTTTCCTATTCCTTCCATTCATTTGTTATAGCGCAATAAAATACTTTTATGGTAAATTTTCTATCTACCACAACTGCTAATTTCTATGTGGTTTGACTAGCTGCATGGTGTATATCGTAGCTGTCGCATCAATAACATGGTGTCTTTTACTATCTGATCCAGCTTTCAACAATAGGGATGGCAGCAACAACAGAACAATCTTCACCGGCCGTGATGGTGGGTTCGTTGTCCCAGATGGCAATGCATTCGGCAATTCGTTCAGGTTGCGTTTTTCTTTTTCCCCCCTTCAGGTAAACGCCCCAATTTATTTATGGAAATTTGTAACCATGACCAATTTATTGGTCAATGAGTTCAGGGACTACGAGGTAGAAAGCGTGAAGAGGGGTATCGTGGACAGTTTCTACAAGAAAAATCACATTTTCCAGACCTACGAATTCGTAATCATTCAAATTTCGGACAAATTACTCAAATTCCGTTCATGAAATGGATATATCACCTGCATTATCCACTCGAGAATCCAATGTTTTTTCTTTTTGAATTGTGATCGAATCAGGCAAAGACAAGAAACTTGAGTATGCCAAGCTGGACAAGCTTTCATGAGCATATGGGAATGCTGCGAACTTCTTAAATTTTACGTGGACGAAAGCGATCCGGACCTGGATGTGCCCCAGGATTGAGCATCTCCTCCAGACTGCTGAAGCCACAAGGAAGGACTATCCTAACGAAGATTGGCTTCACCCTAACAGCATTTATTCATGTAATGGTATCCTTTACATATGTCATTGCGTCATTCATGCATGCTATGCTATTGCATGCATGCCTTTATTATCATTTTTATTTCTAACATCGATTGCAGACCTGGGTAAGGTTCTGGTGCATCCAACAGTTGGAGCCGAGCCTCAATGGTGCGTTGTAGGTAGGCCTGATTTCTCCCTTCTCATCTGATTTGAGGGTTTGGGATACTGAATTATGTAATTTCTAGACGATAATTGATTTATTACTTTTCAGGTGACACGTATCCGCTTGGATGCGCTTTCAGTGAGTTCATTATTTATCAGCAGGTAAAAATTTCTGATAAATCAATTCAAGTTCGTTATCCTGTCTAATAAATTTGCTGAATAACTAATTGATATTAAATCGCGATTTTTACTCAGTATTTCAAGGAAAATCCTGACTACAACAACCCCAAGTTCAACACTACGCTGGGAATCTACACTCAGAACTGTGGACTGGACAATGTCACTATGACCTGGGGTCATGATGAATACATGTACTTGGTAAGCCACGTCATCACTAAACCATGCATGCATCAGCTTATTAAAATCCTTGTTATTTATTCCTCAACATTCGACTAATTGTTTACTTTTATAGGTATTCCCTTCTAATTTATTGGATTAACGTACAGGTCGCGAAGGGGAACAACTGTACTCTGCCACCGGCAGCCCTTTTCATTATCAGATTCCATTCCTTCTATGCAATGCATACCAGTGAAGACTATGATTACCTGATGAATGATGAGGACAAAGAGATGCTGAAATGGCTGCAGATTTTCACCAAGTATGATCTTTATAGCAAGAGCACAGAGAAGGTTGACCTTGAAGAGGTCAAGCCGTATTATCACTCCCTGATTGAAAAGGTTCGTGATCCCTTCTACAATATTCCCTCATATTTTATGAGCAAGGGTATATTCTTGTATTTGTGTGTTTTCCAATTTGCAGTACTTCCACCTAAGCTCAGGTGGTGAAGGATAAGCTGAAGATCGGATTGAGAAGGTTTTGAGTAAATAAGGCTTATGCCATATTAGCAGAGACCCTAAAAGCTAATCCCATGTGAATAGTGAATCTAAGGCTTTTTGCCATATTAGCAGTAGATCTTGGTATTTCTGTTCCGTGTATTTGGCTATGGATTGGTTATTTTCGAGTTTGTTCTGAATGTAATGCAAAACTAGTGCTGTCTTGTGTGAAAGCTTAATGCTTTCCAGTGTGAAAGCTTGTGTTGTGCCTACCAAATCATTACTCGAACCAACCTATTTGTAATAGTAAATGCAATCAATCGCCTCCAAGAATAATGATTCGATTCTGAGGGTCCAAAGGGTCATCAGTCTGGTACAGTAATATTTTCACAATCAACTTTTGGACCAGACGTAACAAGTTTTATAGGCTCAAGCCCAAGTGATTTGTTACATATCATAGGAAACAGACTATATAGAGGTTTCGTTTCTTCAACATTTGCAAGCCGATGATCAAAACA
>JAMWEH010000458.1:0-28441 GCA_024721245.1 Mitragyna speciosa | reverse complement strand
AAGACTTGTGATAACCTTTATCTCCATCTTCAAATATTTAAAAGGCACATCTCTTATCCCTTAACTATTTAAAAGAGATGTACGATAGCATTATCTCTTCATCTGATTTTAAAGAGATTTACAATATAATCTCTTAACTATTATCTCTTTATTTATTAGAGATAAAAGAGATAAATAATTGAAATGTTATCTCTTTAATTTAAATAAAGAGATAAATCATGCATTTAACTTTTTATAGACAAATGAATTAGATTTTAAAATTTTCATTGTCTACAATTATCATTATGATACTCTAGGAAACTTATTAATTAAACTATCATATAGAACGAGAAGTTGGTCCTATAGTCAGCCTTAGAAATAAACAGATCACACCCTTTATTTTGTTTGATGGCACATATTCCTCCTATAGTTAGCCTTAGAAA
Organism: Mitragyna speciosa; assembly: GCA_024721245.1. Classification (NCBI taxonomy): domain Eukaryota; kingdom Viridiplantae; phylum Streptophyta; class Magnoliopsida; order Gentianales; family Rubiaceae; genus Mitragyna; species Mitragyna speciosa. Next base: position 28,019 of record JAMWEH010000458.1, on the reverse strand, counting down.
TAAACAGATAACTCCCTTACTTCCTCAAAAAAAAAAAAACTCCCTTATTTTTGTTTGATGGGATATGCTTCCTTTGTCCGGTAACTATGCTCCAATCTCATGCTGCCCATATGAACAATTTTAAATATTTCACAGCCCCGCTTTCCAGCTTTGTACTGTTCAACACACGGTTGGTTCCCATTTACTATGTAACTATAACTAAACGAATAAGGTAAAATATTTTTTGAGAACAACTCAATATGTAAATAAGCTACGGGTTGATCTAGACGAAAGTTTTTTGTATGAGATATCATAATCACCAAGTTATTTTGCCAAATGCTCAGAAATTATGATTGATGATTGTTGTGCAATCTACAACACAGAAAAAGAAAAGTCACGCTCGTGAATGCTTAATTGCACCAATCTCATTAATGCTGAAAATACAATGTTGCAAATTGTAATACAAGTTTCCAAAGAAACGGAAGAATAATTTGATAACGCCTTTGCACAGCTCCTCCACACAATCCAATGGGAGAGAGGGAGAGCATCGAACTACAGTATCCAATCTCCTGCTTCAACTATTTTATCTATTGATGTCATAGATACATTTACCATCTGAGTTTTGCTGGGAAGTACTGCATTCAATCGAAATTTTTTTGCATTTAGATGAACGGAAGTAAAAGCACAGATATTGCTCAACTAAAGCACGAAGTATTATTTATCAGGAGCTCACCTTTTCAATGAGGGAGAGATAATATGGCTTCACCTTTTCGACATCAATCCGGACTTTGCTTTTGCTGTAAAGGTCATATTTGCTGCATACAATTTTATTTTTAAAAAAATAACATTAAATTAAGGTTTTTGTTGGCATGAAATTTGTAGGGAAAATTCAAGACACGATAAAAGCGAGAAAAATAAACCAAATAGTGGTGAAAAGCGGATAATTACTTAAAAACTTTGAGCCACTTCAAACCCTCATTATCCTCCTCATTCATAAAGTGTGTATATGCTCCCGCCTTGTGTAATGCTGCAGAACAACGATAGTCACAGTTCAATTACGTACTTAATATTCTCGACATCTTGATCAGACCTCTTTCTACCCAAAAAAAATAAAAAATTTTCAATGTAAATTGAAATGAATCACTGCTTACGATAAAAAGAGTGATAGCGGATGATAAAAAGTGCGGCCGATGGCAAAGTTGTTCCATTTTCCTTAGCCACCTGTATATTCAAATTTTTCGTTAGCATAAAATGCATAAAAAAGAAATACATATTTAAAAATTTGGCTAGAAATAGTCCACGATAAAAACAGATCTTATGTTTGGAGGATAATTTGATTTAGGCAATAGGCATACCAAATACGTGTAGTCATCGTGCCCCCAAGACATAACCACATTTTCAAGTCCACATCCTTCTTCATAAATACCATCCTTGGTACTGTAAGAAGGGTTGTTGTAATCTGGATTGTCCTTGAAATACTGCAAACCAGAAAAGGTAGGGAGGAAAAATATTAGTCTGGGTCTATAATCTATTAACTGGGACCGAAAAGATACATTTTCTAAAGTTCTACATTACCAAACGATCATTTTCAGAACAGTACCTTGTGGTGAACAATCGATTCATCAAAAGCACAACCAAGAGGAAATGTGTCACCTGTAAAATATCAATGCAAACAAAGTTAACATTTGTTATTTGTATAAATAGTTCAAAACTTGCTAGTATTCCAGAGTCTTCATGATGACACTCACCAACAACAGCCCATTGCGGGAGCCCTCCAAAAGTAGGATGAAGAAGAACTTTTCCAAGATCTGTTGCCATTGCCGTTGTCGGATTGGGGGGGAAGAAGAACATTTAAGTCTTATGCAATATTAAATGAAAAAAGAAAAAAAAATTATAATACCGGAAAAGACAAATAATGTATTATTGCACCAAAGTGACAAAAAATATTGGATATTTTTCTATTTATGGTAAAGTGTCTTTTTCGACTGCCAATGGTCATATCTTTCCTATTTGACAATGAAACTTTGACTTTTGAGAGGATCCGGATACATTAAATAGGCGTATACCGTGAATAAGGCCTGTCAAGTGCAACCAATCCTCATTTGGGTAATCCTTTCTAATAGCCTCAGCCGTCTGTAGCAAATGCTCGATTTGAGGTTCATCCAAATCAGGATCGCTGTCATCCACAACATCGTTGAGAAGTTCACAACACTCCCATATGCTCATTTCTGCTTTGTCCAACTTCGCATACCCTTCCCTCATCCTCTTCACCTGAAACATTTGCATGCAGAGTTAATTAGCCTTGATATTAATAGCCAAAAAACTCATGCTCAAAAGGCCCCAGGTATATAATCTCAACTTAAGTTTTCCCTTGTTAATGTACTACTTACAAAGTCGTATGTTTGGTTAATGTGGTTCACGCGGTAAGAATTCCTCCACAGTTTTCTGTCTTTCACTTTCTACATTATAGTCCCTGCAAATATTGCCATTAACACGATAAAATAAATAAATTTGCTATCTGTAAAACAAAGCATTGCGGATAAGTTCATTTGAATATTTAAGGTCTATATGTGGTTGATGATTTCATTCTTTTAATAATACTATCGAATGTAAATAATACCGTTGCCTGGGTACATCATGTAGGTGTGAACAAATGAATGTATGTAGACTGGCTATGTTACAAGTACAATGCACATATTGAATCATGATTATGCACAACAAACATGAGATTGGAGTCGGAATCATCAAACCTAAAGGTGTGACCAAATGAATTGATTTCTGGGGCTTCAAATCCCTCCGAAGTCGTTTTGGACATAACGAATCCTCCATCCAATACAAGTTCACTGGCATCATTAGGGATGTTTTTTTCACCCTCCCAGAAACCTGATAGAATTAATTAATTAGGGATGTAAAAAAGCAAATACAAAAGGCCTTCATGGCACTTAAAAAAGTTGAGAATTTAACCGTCCCGCTATGGTATCACAATATTGGTTAAATTTAAGTTCAAAGAAAAAGTCAAGGAGTTAAAAATACTCCATCATGGCAAAACCTTTTATACTTATATTTCACAAGAAACGAATTTTAGAATCTCTTACAAGATTTAAAAAAGCAAAGAAGATAATATTCGACAACGATATGGTACCTAGGTCAGGTTGCTGCTCGATGAGAATAGTCATTATTCCACCAAAAATTGAATATTTTGAGCACAATATCAGGAAGAAGAGAAAATAAGAGTGAATCAATGGAAATCACTAGGATGCATGAGGGTTGATAAAATGAAGATATTTATAGCCGGAGAAGAAATGCCCTTGCTTTGGAATGGAATGTTTGGAGTCATTAGCTGAAAAATCACTCAAAGTCCTTGACTGAAAATTTGGTTGCTCAGCTATTTTATAGGCTGTTATCCCTACCAAACCGTTCAAAAAAGGAACACGCGTGAATTGAAGACTATCACTACACCTCCCGGAGCGTGTGAAAGACTTGCTTTCAGCAATAGATACTCCAACAACAATATATTATTAACTCAATTCCAGAATTCAAAATAAGCAAAGAGAAAGAAATCATTTTGGGAAATTCATGGACCAACCAGACAGAAACAGATAAAGAATCAAATAGTTAAAATTTTATAATTCCGCCCTAAAAATTGAGAGTTCTAATCTCACTTGTACCATTTCTCCTTCCCTTAATATAATGATATAAGTTTGATGATAAAAAAGGGGAATGGACCAACCCGACTGAAGTTGCTGCACGCATGGTTTAATTGACCCGACCTACTGACGCGGAACCAAGTCACATACTACGTCGTTTGGACTAGAATAGTGGTGGCATCTGCAACTCTCCTGAGCTGGGAAACCGCAAGTTGGCGCTATCTTATGTCAGCAGTTTGACTAACAAGTATGCATTTTGGACGTTCCTGACCGTGACACGTCATCTCTCAACTGATCAATATTAATAAAAATCCAGCAAATTGCATTCGTGCAGCCGGCATTAGTATCTTAATTTAATAAGCGACGCCTTGGCCTTTGAGGCAATTATCCAAAATAAATAAATAAACTTTGAGGTATTGACAAAGTTACCGAAGAAAATGAAATTACAAGAATAAGAGAAATTCAGAAATCCATTAAGGATACCGTACAATTTGTAGGAAGGATTTCAGGAATTCGATATAGCATGATAGTACAATCCAAGTAAAACGATATTAGGAGATGATTTTTTTTTAAAGGAGAGTTAAATATGGAATTGATACAAAGATAAAAATATCATTGAGAATATCTTTTTGTCCTGGGAAAATTAACTAAATAACATCTTTCGGAAAAAAATATTCAAGAAGTGACGATTTTTTTTTATCTTAATCAGAATACTTTATCTTAATTCCGTACTACCTGTCTGTTTATAATATATCAAATAATACTTGTTACAAAGAAAAGGAAAGTGGATTGTACGTTGTGACATATGTTTCCATTTAACGTTTGATTACGGTAAGAAAACAAAATGTCCAAATCCCACAAATTTACCGACACGCTAGGATTCCACTTGTCAACCAAGAAGATATTTCGAATACAAATATATTAATTATATATATATTATTAATTGTTGCGGATTCACGTCCCTGGAACTTGTATATTTTAGGTGGGAGTGCTAATTGCATCGTCTTCGAGGAAGAAGAATTCTGCATTCTTTATTGTCCACTCTCGCAGGCCTTGGTTGTCTGGACGCTCCAAGAACGCCTTATAGGACGAGCTTTCACCGGGATTGCAGAGTACGATAGTGGGTATGCCTCCTTTAATTAGAATGGGCTTGGAGCGCTTGCAGTCCGCTTGCCAGTCGTGCTTGGACCCAATCAGCTCTTTCCAGTGATTTGATTTCAAATGAGATGGGGCCACATCATCAAGAATGTTGTAGTACGCATCGTCAGAATATGTCTTCGGCATAAAATCTGTACGTCCAGTTAAATAATTGTGAGGGCCCAATGAACGGGCCCATGATGTTTTACCCATTCTCGATGAGCCTTCAATAATGCAGCTTATGGGCCTGTGTGGTCGGTGTGTTGGATCTCTTACGTTGTCCCTACACCATTCTTGTAGAGCCACCGGCACGGTGAAGTTGACGAGTGGAGATGAAAAAGGTTGTGGAGGTTTCTCGAAAATCTTGTTAAGGTTGGAGTTGATTTTATGCAGCTGTAGGATGAAAGTCCTTGGATCGCCTTCCTTGATAATTGCCATTGCATCTTCCGGTGTATTTTGCTTTAGTGCTTCTCTGTAGCAATCATCTCCACCGTTGCTCCTTCCTCCGGGGATGAATGATCCATGATCTGCATAATTATCGTGTTTGGAGATATATTCCCGAACTGCTGAGGAGTTCTTTGCTTCTTGTATATTTGGATGATATGTTGTTGTTGAACTGGGGCATTGGATGTCAAAGAATCTGTTATTTTTGCATTCGTACTGGCCGGGGAATTGTAAAAGGCAGTGGAGGTGTTGGTCGCCGTCTTGATGCAATTCTTGAGCAACTCGGATGTATTTGGGGGTACAAATGGCATACGGAATGTTTAGCAAGAAGGAAAGAACGAACTGTTTGTCTAGTGGACACTGTGGATAAGTGATGAAGTAGTTCCTGGCTAGTACGCGAAATGACTTGGGTGCCCTTGGCATTTTTCGAGAATTACTTAAATGGAAGCCCAAATGCTCTCTCAAGTTATCTCGGGAGTTGCGGTGGTTGCGGTGGAGTGATATATAGCCCTTGGGCAGGCGCTTAATATTAGAGGGCCTGCGAAGGCGGGAGGAAAATGACTGGTTGGTGTGTTGGAGAAGCAAACGATTAGTAGCCGCGTGTTTTGAACTTCGAAATTCAAATTTGAAGTAAAAAGTGAAAAGGAACAAAAGGATAAAGGAGACGAGTACATTCGGAGCGTCTGGAAGAGTACGACATAAGATTTAGCAAAATTAATTTGGGAAAGGTTAGCCATACGTCCAAAATTAATTTGGGAAACGTTTGGTTGTACTGATAACGTAATGAGGAAACCAAGACTATGAGTTATTAATCTCAATTTAATCCAATAATGCTTTCAGTTTGAGTTAAGTAAGGTTGATTTCTCTTCTCCTTTTCTCAAATTGTCAAAAAAAAAAAAAAAGTTAAAACCTTTGGATTGATTGGTGGTACAAAGCTACACATAGCTGTGGCGGAATCACTCATCGCTGAATTTGTATGATATATTTTTTGTGATTGTAAAGGTATATTTGTAGGCATGGAAGAGAAAGAGTAAATAAATCTACCACTATTTTAGTCAGGAAATAATTCTTTGTTCAAAGTATTAAGATAAATAACTTCCAAAAAAACTGCGAAACTCGTGTAATCCTTGGCTTTGGGTATGAAAAATCCGAGTGTTATAATTACGATACACAAATTTTTCATTTCTCCTAGTTATTTTCAGTCCAAATAAAAGATAAATAATTAATATATATTGATGTGATTGAAAAAAGAAATTGTTCAACCGCGATAAATACACTTAAATGGTTAATTTCATGTGCAAAGAGTTAATTTTTTATTAATAGAGACATGTATATTAACCAAAATTTGAACCTTTTCAGATAAGCATCCTTATTATTTCATATATATGTGTGTGTACAAAGCAATATATCAAGACAAATGGGGAGTCGTTAATTCATTTTATTTTATTTTGTTTTATTATTTCCACCACAACCATCTAAATTTGGAGCTTGAACACTGCGTAGCTTGTAGAGGTGCTTTGACGTCCCTAACATACACTTTTAGAGACAAGATAAAAACTGAAGAATTAATTTTAAGCAACTAATTTTGATTTAATAATAAGGTTCATATAGTGTATTGTTTCAAAAAAATAAAAGTTCATTAGTGTACAGAAAAATAAGTACTATCATTATTGTAACTGTCTTAATGACTTAATTAATTTTTTATATTTTGGTAACATCTTATTTCCAACGACCTGTGTAGCCTTATGCGATAAGAAGCAGTTCTTCCCAGTGTTACTTGACATAAAATATTTTAATTGGTAAGCTTATTATAAATCTCTCCTAAGATTTTGTCGTCATAACTAGCCAGAGACCTCCTCTTTGATTTTTATAATTGGAATTAGGGTGCTCGCGTTTCGAATTTGAAACTTTTTATATTTAGAATTTCAAATTATTCTTTTTAAAAGAGATAGGCCCGTAACTATCCAATGGGCTAGATAAATTTCTTTGTTTCTTACTTTCTTAGGGCGAAAAGGATAAATAAATTTTCACTAAGCGGGCTTGACTCAACTTGACAATCGTAATAGTTTTATGTTGCTGCTGGATGTCCAATCATGATGGGATCATAAGGCGGCTGGGCTTCCCCCATGAATTTGTATATTACATAGTAGCCCTTTAAGATATTTAAAACTTCTTATTATATTTTTTTTATAAAGATTTACATTTTGGCCCCCAAATTTTTATGAATAGTATAAGATTAACTCCTTGAGTATACATCTTTACTATTTTACTGCCAAAGTCTCAATTTTTGCGTTTGTCCCTGTTAATTAAATAGCAATATAACATTATGTGTGAGCCTAAGTTTTTTTTTTTTTTTTGAGGAAATACAACTAATAAAAATCCAAATGGAAACAAGATTTATTCAAATACAATTAATTGGAAATAAGAGGGGATTCTTCTTAATTGAACAACAAAAATTTACTACTCTAAAACGTGACATAATTGTTGATCTGTATATTCAATTTTGAGCTCAAGTTTCCAAGTTAGGTTACTCTCAAATTTGTCATGATTAAAATATGATATTCTATATTAAAATTTTCACATAGTAGCTATTAGTATTAGATAAATTAGATTTTGGTTTATCTAACCCCCTATTGTAATAGTTACATAATAAGTAATAATAAATATTATATTATGTCGTTTAGCGAAAATAATAAATATTATATTACGTCATTTATCGAGAAATTTATCATAACGCTTTTCTACGTGGAGCATTCTAATTAACTCACACTTACTATAAAAACAAACGCCCAAAATAAGCATCATTGCTTAGTAGATTTTCATTTTCTATCACCTACAAGAGAAATATAGGTTTCCTGATTATCTTCTTCAGCTATCATTAGTCGAAAAGGGAAATTTTCAGAAAGGGCATTTTCCTCCTTTCTCGTATTTTAAAGATAAGTATAATCTCAATCAATAGTTTAATTGTACTGCAAAATATTTTTATACGCTATATTTTGATGCGTTCCTTTTTTATTTGGAGAAAATAATACATGATTGATTTATTATTTTCTTTTGGTTATTCAATTCGTCTTCCATTCTATATTAAAATTCTCTAATATTACTCTTATCCACCTTTAAGTGTCATACTACAATATATATATATATATATATATATATAAATTCATATGGAAATATTTAATATATTTTCAAATAAAATTTCTATTTGGTATATTGATCGTTCTTGCAATCTCCAATTTCATGCTTTTAGCTCAAGAAATTGAATATAGGGTTGCCAATATTAATTAGTTTTAAACATAAATTATAGTTACTAGTTTTCTTCCTTTTTATTATTTTATTTGGTATGGAATATAGAAGTTTATTTTACTAGCTAATTGAAATAAACTAAATAATTGATCTGTCGATAATTTTATATGTGTTTTGTTTTTTGGTACTTTATTTTAGCGAATATATGTCAAGGCATACCTGATGTGTTATCAATCTATTCTTGGTCCCTAATAGATAGCAACAAGAATAGATGCTTGAGGGCAAAGAAAGTCACCTTTGTAGTATAAATAATAGTTGTTACCCTCTTTGCTAAATATAAAATTTTCACAATGTTTTTTGTAGCAAACAACTACAAAAATCTGATGAATTTATTGTTATAAAAGAAGTCCTAATAACTAGATTTGTTATTCTTAGTTATTTTATTATATCAAAAAACTTGGGAATTCTCTAAAATTATTGACCAAGCATTTATTTTCCTCCGTCATATACCTGGTCTTACCATGCTTTATACAAAGAGTTAATCTAATTTGTAACTAGAAGTCATTTTTGCCTACATATTTTTGGTAGCGTGTAGAAATTGACACGTCAGAAAGGCACTATTAAATTGTGAACAATATAATTATATACCTTAATTTATTCTAGAAGCTTTTAATTACATCATCACAAACGTGAAAACATCGAATAAATACTGGATTTATTTTTTGGGTAAGTATAAGTTGTATGTTTCTTTACACCTGAATATTTTTGTCCCCTCAATGATACATCCATCATATCGAATAAATAGTTTTCTTTTTTTTTTTGGTGTTGATGAAGCTTCCAAATTCTTCCAAAAAAAAAAAAAAAAAAAGTAAAATTGCATACCGTAAAGAGCGTAACAACAAATGCATTTTGTCTACTAGTATAAAGAAGACGTCACATATGTTAATTGCTCACAATTTTCTTATCGATTTTTCCAATGAAATTATTATTCAATAGCCCCACATGTATGGTTTCACCTGAGTCACCGAAGGTGGAGACTGGAGGGGTGATATACGTCACATGCATGCATAAGGATGACCACCCAAACTTTAGAAAAGAAAAGGCAAAAAAACAAAAAAAACAAAAAAAAAAGTGCTTAATTGGGGATTGAGAAAGAGAGATATTACAGTGAACAAATTGACTACGACTAGGTAGTGTAGCGTAGACGTGTGGAGAACAAATTATCACGTGTCAGTTGTACGATGCATGCCGTTTATGAAGCTTTTAAGGAAACGTGTCTAAAACAAAGGGGCTTTGAGAGGAGGAGGATAAGGTGCACCGCTACGTACTTTTCTTCTCAAGAAACAATATCACCTGAATTTGTTAAACACTTTATAGACCCTTACAAATTTGCATACACAATCTGACTTTCTTTTCCGGATTTTACTCCTGTTTACGTACACATTTGGGTGCATACACAATCTGACTCTCTTTTCCGGATTTTATTACTGTTTACGTACACATTTGGGCCGTGTTTGGTAAGAGATATGGAATCGAGAGAATCGAAATCAACTCTGTAGTTATTGTTTGGTAATCAAAAATAAAAAATGAGAATCAAAATCAAATTTAAAAAATTTAAGCTTCATTAAAATCTAATAAATTAGTGGGTTTTGGTAAAAACTCACTAATAATTCCTAGGATAACTCATGGGTAAAGCAGCCACAGGTTACAATTCATGGCTCATACCGCAACAACTCTTTGGAATTGTAGTTAGAGAGTAGCTTTGGGAAGAGTCATCTAATAATAATTATAGTAACTGAACCAAATAATCGTATTTGAATGAATAGTTTCATTCCAAACCAAATATCAATGATTCTGATTCCAATTTTGATTTTCCAGGATACGAACGCCATTTGGATTTTACCATTTACGTTATTATGCACACAATGTTTAAGGAAGACCTAAGCAAGAATTTGCCAAGGGCAATTTATTATTAAAAAAAAAGTCATTATTATGACTAGCAAATCAATTCATAAGAAGAAAAAATGCCAGTTGCAAATAAATTTATGATGAATTTCACACAATTATTTGTAACTTGAAATCATTACTTTTGTTACTTGTGTTTAAATTATACAAGTCACAAATAAATTTGCGAACATTATTGTTCTACAAATTAATCGCAAGTCACCAAAATTAATTATTCTTGTAGTGGGTTGATGGTGAATTGTCAAGGATAACTACATTTGAATTTTGTGTCATCAAAATTGAGAAGGTAGAAAACGGACATTAATCACCATCAACCTCCTTCAAAGATTATTTGCCTGTTTTGATTTTCCTTCCTGAGCAATGTGCCGGGTTTTAATCAATTGAAGATTGGATTGCTGAAAAAGAAAAAGTGTACTAGAGGAAGGACTAATCAGCAAAAAACAAATTTGAGTTGGGACTGCTGAGGAAGCTTTCCCAACGTGCCCGTCCTTTTTTTCTTCATTGAGTTGTTGCTAGATAGTCGGTGAATACTGTCCTCTTTTCTACTGCTAGTAACCTTCTTAATAGTCATCTGTGTCAGTCCTCTATGACGTAATTTCAACAATGCCAACAATGACCTTGTTGTTGGACTGCTTGCTTGGATCAGCAAGTCATGACTCTAATCTCTCAGAATGATTGTATAGGTGAGGAGGATATGTTCATATTTGAGATACTCCTCCACCCCCTCATCGACCTTTCCCAGGCCAAGATTTGTTGCAAGTTTAAAGAAAAAGGCGGTTGTATGTTACAGAGGAAGTTTTACGCTACATAATTTAAATTTTATACTACTTATATAGTATAAAATCACAGCACATAATTATGGTAAATATGCCTTAATGGGATGTAATTGACACTGCTATAATATCCAACACACTCTCTTCTTAGCATAATCATCCACAATCTTAGCTGCCACACCATAGACCAATACAGAATCCTTGAACTTTTCATGTTGATTTCTTGTCAACAAATAGCTTTACAAGGTTGACCTTGATAATTTATAATAACGTTTTTATGAATTTCTAAACGTCTACAATCTAAATTATTTAGTATGAAATTTTATTAGTAACGTGCCACCGCTTTTTCTTTAAACACATCGGATAAGGTGGATTTACTGTATTTATGTAATAGAATGTGAGTAATAGTAGTATACCATTCTACAATGTCACATAATATATGTTGACTATTTAATATTTTTTTCAGGAAAGAGATGGTTACTAGGTGAAAAATCTAAGCGACGGTTGGCTAGGTGATGAAGGTTTTGAATGAATTTTATGGGGTGAATTCAAACAATGAATTCTTGTATAATGTACTCCATTTGTATGCGATTGAATGCACTTAAGGATATCCCATGCTAAGGATTCCACAGTTTAAACATTAGAACTACAGGAATTCTGATATTATTGGGAGATTGTGGTGAACTATGTAAGGGTCACCTGTGAGTCCATGGTAGACCTTCTGGTTCATGCCATCTAAATTGACTTTGTTCTTCAATTAAATTTTGAACGTTACACTCATCACTGATACATTATTTAATAGGGTGTGGGTGTAACATCAATAATAAGATTCTAATATTTTTTAATAACATCTCAACGTGTATGACACAAACTCTAGTTTTCTTCCACTATTAATTTCTAGGATGCCACAGCCGAAACTACCTCTTCAATTCGAGAAGACATTGATGTAAAAACTCAGGTGAAAAAACTTGGGTCCTTTTTGTCAATGCAATGTGTCCTCAACTGGATTTTGGTTTCAGTTGGCAATGCTGGTAATTTTGGACTGTTACAAGTCCTGAACCAGAACTCTTAGTACCACCAATATCCTCTCCAGTCTATAAATTTGAGTCCTCTTCCAGATGGAGTCACCATAAAAAACATCCATCGCTACTCATAAGCCTTCCCACTCTTCTTTTCCACCATGTCTTACATAGTTCCTGGTAGAGTTTTCCTATTCCTTCCATTCATTTGTTTTAGCGCAATAAAATACTTTTATGGTAAATTTTCTATCTACCAAACTGCTAATTTCTATGTGGTTTGACTAGCTGCATGGTATATCGTAGCTGTCGCATCAATAACATGGTGTCTTTTACTATCTGATCCAGCTTTCAACAATAGGGATGGCAGCAACAACAGAACAATCTTCACCGGCCGTGATGGTGGGTTCGTTGTCCCAGATGGCAATGCATTCGGCAATTCGTTCAGGTTGCGTTTTTCTTTTTCCCCCTTCAGGTAAACGCCCAATTTATTTATGGAAATTTGTAACCATGACAATTTATTGGTCAATGAGTTTCAGGGACTACGAGGTAGAAAGCGTGAAGAGGGGTATCGTGGACAGTTTCTACAAGAAAAATCACATTTTCCAGACCTACGAATTCGTAATCATTCAAATTTTCGACAAATTACTCAAATTCCGTTCATGAAATGGATATATCACCTGCATTATCCACTCGAGAATCCAATGTTTTTTTCTTTTTGAATTGTGATCGAATCAGGCAAAGAACAAGAAACTTGAGTATGCCAAGCTGGACAAGGCTTTCATGAGCATATGGGAATGCTGCGAACTTCTTAAATTTTACGTGGACGAAAGCGATCCGGACCTGGATGTGCCCCAGATTGAGCATCTCCTCCAGACTGCTGAAGCCACAAGGAAGGACTATCCTAACGAAGATTGGCTTCACCTCACAGCATTTATTCATGGTAATGGTATCCTTTACATATGTCATTCGTCATTCATGCATGCTATGCTATTGCATGCATGCCTTTATTATCATTTTTATTTCTAACATCGATTGCAGACCTGGGTAAGGTTCTGGTGCATCCAACGGTTGGAGCCGAGCCTCAATGGTGCGTTGTAGGTAGGCCTGATTTCTCCCTTCTCATCTGATTTGAGGGTTTGGGATACTGAATTATGTAATTTCTAGACCGATAATTGATTTATTACTTTTCAGGTGACACGTATCCGCTTGGATGCGCTTTCAGTGAGTTCATTATTTATCAGCAGGTAAAAATTTCTGATAAATCAATTCAAGTTTCGTTATCCTGTCTAATAAATTTGCTGAATAACTAATTGATATTAAATCGCGATTTTTACTCAGTATTTCAAGGAAAATCCTGACTACAACAACCCCAAGTTCAACACTACGCTGGGAATCTACACTCAGAACTGTGGACTGGACAATGTCACTATGACCTGGGGTCATGATGAATACATGTACTTGGTAAGCCACGTCATCACTAAACCATGCATGCATCAGCTTATTAAAATCCTTGTTATTTATTCCTCAACATTCGACTAATTGTTTACTTTTATAGGTATTCCCTTCTAATTTATTGGATTAACGTACAGGTCGCGAAGGGGAACAACTGTACTCTGCCACCGGCAGCCCTTTTCATTATCAGATTCCATTCCTTCTATGCAATGCATACCAGTGAAGACTATGATTACCTGATGAATGATGAGGACAAAGAGATGCTGAAATGGCTGCAGATTTTCACCAAGTATGATCTTTATAGCAAGAGCACAGAGAAGGTTGACCTTGAAGAGGTCAAGCCGTATTATCACTCCCTGATTGAAAAGGTTCGTGATCCCTTCTACAATATTCCCTCATATTTTATGAGCAAGGGTATATTCTTGTATTTGTGTGTTTTCCAATTTGCAGTACTTTCCACCTAAGCTCAGGTGGTGAAGGATAAGCTGAAGATCGGATTGAGAAGGTTTTGAGTAAATAAGGCTTATGCCATATTAGCAGAGACCCTAAAAGCTAATCCCATGTGAATAGTGAATCTAAGGCTTTTTGCCATATTAGCAGTAGATCTTGGTATTTCTGTTCCGTGTATTTGGCTTATGGATTGGTTATTTTCGAGTTTGTTCTGAATGTAATGCAAAACTAGTGCTGTCTTGTGTGAAAGCTTAATGCTTTCCAGTGTGAAAGCTTGTGTTGTGCCTACCAAATCATTACTCGAACCAACCTATTTGTAATAGTAAATGCAATCAATCGCCTCCAAGAATAATGATTCGATTCTGAGGGTCCAAAGGGTCATCAGTCTGGTACAGTAATATTTTCACAATCAACTTTTGGACCAGACGTAACAAGTTTTATAGGCTCAAGCCCAAGTGATTTGTTACATATCATAGGAAACAGACTATATAGAGGTTTCGTTTCTTCAACATTTGCAAGCCGATGATCAAAACATAGTCCTGCACGCATGTAAGAAGTATAATTGTAGCGATCTCAACTTCCACAAGAAACACCCCAAATAATTCTAACTTGACAAATGATATTAGAGCCCAAAATCGAAATATATGGATAAAAAAACTTAGAACTGATAACCATATATCTCCTCCACACTTTGATACAATAATGATGATGAAATTTACTGCAATACCTGATACATTTTGACAACCTATATACTGTAATATCTGATGAAATCTTTTTTAATTGTTTATTTATTTGTAGGGGGAAGTCGAAGGCAGGAAATATGGGGAGAGGTTTATGTGGATCTCATCCTCACTAGAATGATAGAGCTTGATAGATTCAAGTCAGCGTCCACTAAACTAATCTAGTGATTCAACCTTCAACACTTACCACTACTAGGCCCTAGCACGTCCAAATTTCAACTGCTCATTGGGCTTGAGCCACTTAAGTCTTAAGACGGGTTCACTCATTGAGGACTGCGAAGGTCACTTTTTTTTTTTTCAAGATTTAGTAAAAGACATTAATGAATGTAAATTTTCTCGTGTTCTAAATCAATTTGTAGATTATACTATAAAAATTCTTAATGTCGTAATGTACGTATTAATTCCAGGAAACAAAATGGAATTTTCTAAAGGGATAAGCATACGCTAACTCATCAGAACTTCTCATCAAATAATTCGCAATGTTGGACTACAAAATGATGTGGAGACATGAAGAATTATGAATATCTCAGCCGTGCAACTTCAATTTGTCTGAACAAATGCGATCTCATTATAGGCCAGAGAATTCCTCCTTACGATGTAATGATAATACTCCGCACTGCTACCTTCAAATCAGTGTAAGAATGGAATTAGTTGGTGAGCCATCCGCTCTTGAGAGCAATCAACAGAAACAACGTTCTGCAGATTGATATTTTCACGAGTGAAATGCAAAAATTACTTTGGTCAAGGTAATTGAATTTAAAGGCTTGATCTACACAAATGTCATTAGTCATGATAAAGGATTTAAAACCGACAATAATTGCTTGACTTTTTGTCACCATAATTCTCAGCAGTCATAATATATTTTCGTGTAAAAATTTGCCAAATCTCCTCAAAAACTTATTATCACAGTAATTTCATTTTCTTTCGGAGTTAACAACAAGATGCCTTTATTACTAAATCAAGTACAATAACTGAGAATACCCTGTTAAGATAATCTATAAATCAAACATCACCTTAGGAAACTTTTTTTTTTCCAAGTGGAAGCGACGTACCATAGTCCCCAAACTATTGCCCCATCACCTAGCAAAAAACGCGTAGTAGTACCAATAAACTCATAATAGCGGAAGAAGCATAGGTTTTGAGTGTAATATTCGACGGTAGCTCTCGCTTATCTTATCATTTTCACTTGCTTTTGTCCCATTTTTTTTTGGCTAGTTCTCATAAATATGTCCTACAACAAAGGCAACTTTAAAGAGTGGACGATCCAGCTCTAGCCTCTCTAATTCCTCAGCCATTATCATCTGTACTCTAGTTATTATTAATAATAGAATCCATCATTAATGTATATAATGGAGTTCCTTTGGTTGAAAATTATTGCCTGCTCTTGAGCTCTATCTTACTTTCACAAAGCAAATACCTAACCTTTTTTGCTTAGATTTTCTTTACATATTCTATATGCCGAGAGTTTATGTTCTGATAACTATGAAATGATATTGATGAGATATATATCATTATGAAATTGATTAGACATACATTATAGAAAGTTGACATCTCTTTTAATAGACAACTACAGACAATGACAAAGGAAAGCAATCGAAGCTGAGATAAATGGAATTTGAGGGTATACTTATATGGTATATATTTTGTTCGATAGGAATATATAATTCAATCAATGGCATCGAATGTGTTGGCACAGAGTAGGTAAGAAAAAGAGATGCCATATTTATGCAAGCTAATGTCTTTAATGCAAATGTCTGAATATTAGTAGCTAATTTTTCTATAATCAGTAAGGATACTTACAGAAGATACTGAGCTGTGTTTGATATTGATATTTGTTGTAAAGATGTGATGGATAACCATATATGCCCAATGTCCCCCGACCCCCAGAATAAACAAAGGAAAGCACTTAGAAAATAGAAATCTCTATAACAAAATTTTTTTTTATTTATATCAACATGTAACATCTATCCTTCTTATATCACATTCTAATCTACTCTAGGAAGTGCCTTGTTCATTCAAGGGGCTGGAGGGAAAGACGCCATTGGCAAACTGGTATCCTTCTCTGGATTTTATTTAGACAACAGGTACAAGAGTTTGAACCCTCAATTTACAGCCTCGTGGCCAACAAGAAATCTATACAACTCAAGTGTCTAGTTTATAACCTTGATCAGTGTAAAGTGACAACTACTCAGGTGGTCTGACAGGATTTAATATCCAGCAAGAAAGCATATGTGAGGAAAGGTTTACTTATTAACTTCACTATCGCGATAAATACATCCTGATAACACAGATGCTTGAGTTAAGTGCTATAGGAAGTGAATCGCACTCTTGTTCATTTTAAAAGCAACACACTGAACAGACTGTTGAAGAAATTGAGTTAACTAGTGGGATTCGTAGATGCAAATAAATTCATATTGCTTTTTGTTAAATGAAATCGGAAAATATATCGTGTGGTGGAGGGAAGAAAAAGAATGACGTTATGCTTCAATTTTAATATGAAACTTGTCCCTTCGGGGACATCTGATAAGAAAAATATGAAACTTCTTGGTTTGACTTTAAAAGGAAAATTTAGGTTCATAAAATTTCATTCAAATGAGCATTTATTTGATAGTGTGGATAAATCAAACGTTAACGGTAAAAATGGCCGACCACTAGGTAAGTAGCTATAGAGGTTCTTATGGTCAGTAGCTTTAGTGGCGGTTCAGGCCGTGACTCAGTGGCAGCTAATGGCATCGGTTCCGTTGTCACGACGGGATATGATGGTCACCGGTGAGTATACAAATGTTTAAAGAATAGTGCGTTCGTGATCTCATAATCCAACTATTAGGCTAAGATATTGATCCATTGAGATTAAGGATTTAGTTCAAAGTTATTATATTGATAATCAACAGAAAGGTAACGAATAAAAATTAAAAAAAAAAAAGTCATTCAAGTTTAGCAAACTAAGCTCCACAATAACGGGTTAAAATTCCAATTTCTACCAAAAAAGAAGTTAATTTTGAGATCCTAGAGTCTAGACCAAAAAATAAAAAATTAAAAAAGTTGGAAATTTTGCAAAGGCATCATTGTCATAAATGGTCCAGCCACATGAAAAAAGAGCCTGATGTAACGATCCATGCTTTTTTATCCACCCATGGCCATGGACTACGTTCATTACTTCTAATGCCTAATTCTATACTCTATTAATCAACACTGGCAATAGAAATTACTGCCACACTTTAAAAAAAAAATAATGAACCAGTTGAAAATGACAAATAGATTTTCCAAATCTGATTAAAATAGACGGCCCAAAATTCAGATGCTACTTCTGCGGTCGGAATTAGAATGTCAGGGCAACGCTATTAATCCCGACACCCCCGGAGCATAACTGGCTGTATCCCCGCTCCCCGCCAAAAGTAGCGCAGGCCTCGTATATACATCACATGCGTTTTCATGCTCTCGTTATCAGGATTGGAAAGCTTTCCACTCGCGATTTCCAGAAGCCACTCAAACTTCCCCAATTATGGCGACATTCTTCAATCTTTATGCTACCAGGAAAAATTCTGGACTTTACTAATGAAAGCTGAGAGAATTGACATGTGACATGACAAGGAAAGATATATGTCGTATTAATTTCAGATAAAAAGATTTGTTCACAGTTTAACTGAAATTTTGCTCATTTGTATGGCATTCTTGCTGTGAGATTGACATGAAACACTACTATATGTACATTTACGCATTCTTGGAAATGTCAACATGGTAACCATTTTCATCTCTGACATTTGTTTCGGTCAAATTCTCCTTCCTTCAAAAAGAAAATAATTATACATAAAGTGAGCTCCTTCAATCTATTGGCTAGAGTTTCTAAAATTGTTTCAAGATTGTCGTGTTAACTTCAGCTGTGACTCCGTTAATTTAGCACTTAGCGGGAAGGGCAGCCTTCAAAATATATTTCCCTATTGAAGGCGTGAAAATTAGAAATGCTAATACTTGTAGAACTCAGTCGATGCAATTACTCCAAAATAAAAATTCATTTTAAGAAACAAAAAGCAAAAACAAACTAAATTTTTGAGGAGTCAGATTAAAAATACAAAGTTCTAGGTTGATTTGGAATGTTCCACTTCTTGAGGGCAAACCTGAATTGAATCGAAAGTATCATTAAACTAGAAAAAAAATAATATTCTTTTAAAAAATTTTATATTTAAGTAATTGTAACAAAGATAGAGTCAAAGTTCACGCCAAAGCTTAAGGGGAAGGGAAAACTTCAAAACAGAAGACGAACACTAAAAATTGGCCACGTTTTAAAGCACCCGACGTCACCTTATGAAGTTAGAGTAACGTTTAATCCGGCAGCAAGTGGGCCGAAAATTTTTTTAAATGGACCCAATTTACTGCTCTATTTATAGACCTCGTAATTTAAAATAAAATTACATAAATATGTTTATATTATCTTTTTTTACTTTAACATGTATCATTATACTTATATGGCATTCTTTTAGATCACAAAATTTACAAGTAAAACTGTGAATTCCAATCTGCTTAAGAATCTCCGGTGAGACAGCTACGTTGCGTTGTCTGTCACGTCAGAAGAAAATTGATACTTATTGACCCCAACCCACATTGACAGTGATTTTGTAAAACATGTTTTAAAAAAATTTTAAATGTGTGCGTTGACTAACTTTTTATTTTACATATGTTTTAATGAAAAAAATTCTAAAATTGTTAGTGTAATATTTTAAAAAGAAAAACACTAAAAAAGAACTATTCAAACAAAGATCAAAGCGGAATGTATATGACCTTACTCATAAAAAAGTATATTTTTAAAAAAATTAAAAATAATTACTTTTCAATGCCACATTCACATTTAATTTTTTACTAAAACGTCCAAAACCAAGTGTAACTTTTGAGAGGAAGGATTAGAGAAAATTCTTAAATGAATCATGTATACGGTCCATTTGTAAATATTATGATTTAAAATAAAATCATATAATTATTCTTTTACATTATTATGAATTACTTTACTTATTTATCATTCTTTTTAAACACAAAATTTACAAACGAGGCAGTAAACCTGATCCGCTTGGAATCTGTCGAGGAATTACCGAGAAGAAAGAAAGCTACAGTAAAATCCCCCACAAATTTGTAAAAGAAGAGAAAGGACGAGGAGGACACGTGTGTATGAAAGATTGAAGTCAGTCACGTGCGTAGATGGACAGATGGGCGGAAATATTAGGATGTTCATTCAAAGCCTCGTACGGGGGGAGTATTTGATTTTGTCGGATAGTGGAGGATCTGCATGAAGGACACGTGTCCCGTACTGCTGGGGTGCGAGGTTGCCCTTCGTATAAATTCCTCCCGGATCGCTCACGTGTGATGGTGCCCCACCCTAGTCCTTAAGTATGTTCTCGTTATGGTAGTCGTTTATCTTTTCTTTTCTGACCAAAGGACAATTGCCTTATTCTCTACAGTTAGGGTTGATTGCTTCTTTTGTCGATACCCCTAAACTCCAATAATCAGCATGCGTGGAGTCTTGTCTTAGCCTAACTCTCAATTAACCTTTTCTTTTAGTCTTTTCTTCCCTTAGTAACAAAGAGACTCCGCTCGTCCTTGACAACTAAGAAATAAGAGAACGACGTAAGTGCCGTATTGAAGTCACATCTCAAATTATATGCGTAGTAATAGTATGTAAATAATATCTTATATTCTATGAGATAAATATTTTGTGACGCTAATTGTAATGAAAATTGATTCAAAAAAAAAAAAAGAAAAGAAAAGAATTAGCTGTTGTCATAAAAAAGCCATGAACCTTGTTAGCCGAAATTCATTCATGGTTAGAATACGTATTCGATATATCGGGATTTTCGTTTTTGTATTTGTATTTGTTTAGCCTACATACATATGGACTATGGACTAATCGACGACCTTAATTTCTTAAGTAGCTCCAAGTAATATCACTGTCACGCCCCTAGCCCGCACGTGCCAGACACGAGACAATCGGCGTATCCTCAAAACTCGAGAATACAAGGCACCAATTATCATTTCATAAACACCACTTTAATATTTAATAAAAGAACTACATAAGTGCAGTACCTACTAGTAATAAGAAAATGACCCAACATCTATTTTGGGCCTACATGCCCGATCAAAATACAAAACGTAACTTAAAGATGTTTTACACGTAGTCATACTACATAACCTTAAATTTTAACACTAATGTCTACTACATAAAACATAAAACAATTAGTAACAGTAATCTTCTGGATCCTCTACATATATCACATCATAGTCCTCAAGATCTGTAAAAATAATAAGAGAGAATGGATTGAGCGACACGATGCTCAGTAGGTAGCATATACACCTCTATTGGATCATGCAGCTATATGTAATTATACTACTTTTGTAACATTTGTCATACTATACCAGCATGCATAATCAATTCAGAATAATTGTAACGTAAATCTAATACTCATAAAGTTATTTATCAAAGTAGAGTAACATCAAATCACATAACATAACATGAACATTTTCATAACATATTTGTCAATTAAGAAAACATATCAATATGGCTCATAAACATACACATGTAATATTCGGCTTCTGAGTACTCAGCCTAGAGTTTAACCCCAATCTAGGAGGGCGGTAGGTCAAGCATTTTCCTTGATCTTCACTTATCCTACCCATACATGAGTCAATCGGCCAGGGCTTTATACCGACTACCATGACTATCCTATAACCAATCAAGCATTTTCCTTGATCTTCACTTGATTGTCATACATAACAGGACTATAGTCCCTACTGTCTATTTCATGACCGTTTAGAGCCTTGCATACTTAAAAATCATTTCATACGTCACATGCATAATTCAATAAAACTTAATAAAAAAATAACATTCATTTTTTCTAGCACTTAACACAATAAAACATTTGAAAGTAGGCATACATGATCCATCTTTTGCATATATCAAAATAAAACATTTAATAAAAAATACAGAGGGTAAACACCACCTACCTCGGACTGCTCGACCGGATACTTCTAACTCTTCCTTACTCTTGGGTTGAACCTATAGTAGATACACAATCATTCTAATTAGATTGTATTTTTATTTATTTTATATATATAATATTTTTTTCTAACTAAATATTCCCTAATCTAAGAAAATTTGGACAATCTAAATCCCAAACCTATTTACCCAAAAAGAATAATAATAATGATAATAACAATAATTTCAAAATCTCCAAATTATTATCAAATCTTAGTTACTCTTATCCGACTAATTAATAACTAGAATATACACTAATCCATAATTAATTCATCAATTCGGAAACTTAAATTAAATAAGCTAACCAGAGAAATTCAACAAAAACATCTATGAAAATATTTATTTATTTTCAATTGACAATCGCAATACATGTAGGTAACTATTAGTCTAGATTATCAATTGACATCTAATATAAATTTCTACAATTTAAGTAATGATAACTACTAATCATTAATTAATGAATGCCACTATTAAAAATTCTCCTATACCCCTAAGACTCAAACTTACCTACTGGAACGTACATAGAGAATTAGTAGTATTACTTTATTCATTATTTTATTTGTTGTCCTTATCCCTCAATTCCTACTGTTCACCACAAGAAATACCAAATCTTGTACGCATGACAATTGATCCGGCACCATGAAATTCAAGTCATTGGCTATGTTATGCTATGCAACTTAAATTTTAAATTTCTTTTTTTTTAAGCCATGAAATTCCGAAAACTCTAGCTTTTCAATAATCATAACAATAGTAATAATAATACTACTAATAATAATAATTTAACAATAAACTATTGTCTAGATAATTAAATTAATGTGTTATGTAATAACTTTATAAATAGAGTACTTACGAAACTGGCCATAAAAGAAAAAGAACTAACAAATTGGCAGTGGAAATTTGGTTTCCAAGTCACCAGAAATAGTTTTAATAGAAATTTGGTTGTTCATCCATATCCATTATCAATGTTTCAAAGGACAAATAGGATTTCAAAACTAGACAAGAGTGAGCAAGTTATTCATGTGAAAATTAACTATAAAACAGTAGTAGGGCATAAGATTATGAAGGAATTAATGAGTAGTACGTTGGACATGGTAGATGTTAAGAGTTGTAAAAAAATTAGAAGTCAAAGATGAATTTGTCGGCAAGACAAAATATTAAATTAGAGGAAAATTGATCTAACTAGAATTCTGCTCAATCAACTGGATCTATCCTCCCCTTAGAAGAGTTTCTATACCCTTAGAAGAGTCTCTATTGTCTGATAACTAAGAAAAGAAAACAGAGAAAGAGAGAGAGAGTTGGAAGGAAATGAAATTACGTCTGATGCATTTACTAGGATAAGTAGTTTAGGAAGTTAATATTTTGACAACTACCTAATCACTATCAGAAGTTATCTCCCCAACTTTCTCTACCACTACCTGAACACTTTCTCCCTCCATAACTTCCCCATTCTATTTTACTTATTAATTGTAAAATACTATTATTAATATATATATAAATATAGACACTTGCACATATACTAAATATGAGAAAAAGATTTTCGGATATTACAATCACAACCTTCCTAGCGTTTGAATATTGTTAATTGTGTTCACATATTGAAGATCTGAGCTTTTTCTTTCTTTTATTTTTTTCACAAAAAGGAAATCTTCTCCACAATAAAGATTCCTGACCATAAAATTTTTCAAACAATTTGTATTGAACATTCTCACTTGAGTATATAAATTGTATTCCCGATCCATATTCCCTGCCGTGCATATATAGTAACACTTACGGTACAACTGACTTTATTTTCCAAAGTTTTATTATTTAGAAGTCGAGACCAGCAAAAAATCGTGAAAGTAGTACATAGTTCAATATATAGAAATGAAAAGTTAAAGTTTGGTAAATACACGGAAGCGAAAAGTATGACTTCTAGAAAAGAAAAGGAGAGAAGGAAAAAAAAAAAAGCTTGTTTAGTAAACCTCACGGAACTAAGAACATTTATAAACTCTCGAAAGCTCCCAAATTAAAGAATATGAACGCATTGAATAATAAGGAAGATGGGATAGTTTGAGAAAAAGACGAATGAAATACAAAACTAAACATCTAGAAAGTCTTCACTGCATATTAACTCATTATCTGCTCATTCTTTCTCTGGATAACTAAAAGTCGGCTGTTAATTTAACTTGCAAGTGAAATAATTCTTTCTCAAATTTTTGTAGGCTTGTAATAATTCAGAATACCTTTTTCGGACTTCTAGAATAGACTACTTGTGATGTAATTCATTCCTGTTCGTGCAAAATCACCAATCTTAGTATACTCGATATGTTGTACTACTCCACTCATAAAAGAGGGAAAGGGAACAACCCTGTTTGGATTATTAAAGTTGTTTCTTTCGGTTTTCTCACCAGCAAAATAATTTACGTTACCTTTTAATTTTTTAAGCAAAAAAGAATAGTACTACAATACAGGAAATGTTGATAGGCGAATAGAGGTCTAGAATAACTATATCCTCTACTTTACCAGCTGATATTATTAGTCGCCATAAAAGAATGGTTTGAAAGGCTAGGCTCGCTAAACAGTGCAAATGTTGCAAGAAAATTAATAAAAGAACTGTTCAAAATTTTGCTTTTGTGCCTTCATTATGTAGAGTTGATAAAGTTAACACTAAAGTTTAAGATGCTACGCTGATCACGTAGGCCTTCATGCACATGGTTTTCTTAAAAGCCAAACAAAACACTTAATTCTACGTGATCCTGTTTTAAGTCTAAATAATACTACAAAATTGTTTTTTTTTTTATTCTAAGACTCAATTATTGATCATGATAGATATGTATTCAGGCTACTTATAGCATGGTAGCCGGAGACACAGAGAAACTAACAAAATAGAGCCCAGCTAGATTGTTTCTCTGTTGTTTCAGGATCATAACAATTTTCGCAGGAATAGATACTCTAGCAAAGTTGGAAAACAAAAAGCCAATCGAAAAGTAGGCTAAAGCGGTCGAATGCTGGTTCGAAGAAAACTTGACAAGACTTTAAATCACCTTAACTTAGAACGTATTCGTATTAAAATATATTAAAAGAAATAATAATTCAAGCAGTCAAGTGTACAAGTCTATATGATAGAACTCAAAAAGAAGCAGGCTAAGGATGCGTGGCTCCATATGTATATTTTTTATATTACACAGAAGAAACTATTGAGTAGCAAATTCATGCGTAGCGTAGTAAAAACAGCTCTATTTAACTTGACTAGTTTTCACCTCAACTTCTGGTTAGCTTTGAAATTAAGTTTGGCTATGAAAGACAAACTTAACCATGCTACAATTAGATTTGGTAGATGAAGACAAAATTCTCAAGGACAGTGAAATTCGGTTCGCTGAAGTTGCCTAGTTTCTTCTTGAGAGATTGAAGTTGCATCTGTGTCTTAATATATTAATAAAAGTTCTGAATGCTGAGTCCTTGTGGCCATCGAGCTACAATCTCGCCAGGACTATCTCCTTGACCATGGGACAATAAGATCGACATTCTACCTTATAGTGTTCGGCCATGGCATTTTTTCTTTATCATTTAACACTTTCAGGTCGTTGAAAATTGAAATCCCAACTATTGGAAACGATTTATCACCTTATTGCATAATCAAGAGATTAATTCCAAGACTTCTTGTTACTTTTTTTTCAGAAGAGTTGTCTCTTTACACATTATCGACCATGAGAAAGAGACGAGGACGACTACATTCATTACGTGTTATCCCACATCCTTTTACACATTCTTTTAAAGTTCAAAGAAAAACAAAGCTGTTGTAGTTATACTAAATCTGATTATTAATCAAATTTTAATGACGACGCTACCTAGAATATAATCGGTCAAGAAAAACTTATAGATAATAAATGAGAACTTATGTAAAATAAGTACCTCAACTAATACTATGGACTGACAAATTTGAGGTACTATCGAGGCATGAAAATGATTAAATAACTATAGAAAGGAAAAAATAATTAAATAACTATAGAAAGGAAAAAATAAACATAAAATCAAATTGATCGATTTGCATATAACACAGTGATCTTGATACTAGTTTTGTTTACTATCTGTTTTGCTGTAGTTTTACTACTGGTCTTGCTTCCATTATATTCAAAGGCAGCCAAACGCCTCCACCAAAAGATTTAGAAAGTTTTATTTGGTTGACAGGTCAATTCGTTATTTTGTGGGAAGATATCTTGTATTATTATTATTCATTCATTCGGAGTAAGAATTTGGCAGGCGAATGATTAAAGATGCTCTTTAGATTAGTGACCCAAGAAGGAAAAAGAAAAAGAAGATAAAGACTAATAATAAAGATGGATATAATGATGGAGGTCCATGAAAACTTAATCAAAGAACTTACTTTATTTCATCTCAATTTGTTTATCCCTTGACTTTCACGGGGTGGTACAATTTTCCATGAATTTTCCAAATTCCTGTTTTCTTTTTTTTTTTCGGTTTCTTTCTCATCAAATCATTCTATAATGTTCAAACCAGTGTTTTTTCTCTTGTTTTGCCCTGTTTTTTTAACTTTCCTAATTTTGTCACCAGATAACACGGTCTAACTAAACTATTTTTTAAGCCATTTAGTTATTTTCTCCAGGAAAGTGTCTCGTGCATCTCCTCTAAAAGTCCGATTTCATAAGCAACACATAATTAAATATTTATTATAGATCGTATTCTCTAGATTTCAAGGTAATGATCTTGTTGTAGTAGGTTTAATCAAATCCATTCGTTCTTTAATCTTTATCAAGACATGTCATCAAGGTTTATCTTACAAAATTCTACCACTAATAGAGGAACTACGATCACCCCTATCATTAATTATCTCCAAAACAGAAAGAAAAAACGAAATATAGAAACCCCTCTTAAATTAGAGACTTATCCAATTTGTAATGACAAGGAAAATGAAAGAATCGCAGGTCTCAAAGGCTCCAGACTAATGGTTTGCGTAAAGTCTTGGGATGGCTAAGAAAACATTCGATAAGGCTAAGAATTATCTAATCCGATGGACATAATTTTCAGGTAAAAAAAACTATAGTATTTACTTCCATTAGTTTAATTAATACTGTGTCGGGGAATTATAGTTTTAACCATCTCTATATGGACTAATCTAGTCTATTTGATGCTCCACCGCCATTGGAACTCTACGGGCCGTCAGTTAAAAAAAAATTCTGTAGGCCACCTCGTCATTACCCTATTGTTACTCAGTCCGTCATACTAGCCATATCACAACCAATCCTTTTTACCTCAAAACTGCACGCGTCCGGAAATCAACTTGTCTGTCAAGCTCCCATTATTTTTAACCGCAGTAGTAATGGATAACCCGTGTTAATAATCTAACTCAACCATGATTCACCCCACTACTCCCTGTGTTTATATTTGGGGTGAAACCACTACCCATACCTGCAAAAAATCAGCCCAACTGAAAGCCACTCCAAGGTGAAATAAAGCGCAAAGAAAATGATGATCGGAGAGCACAACCGCCCCGGTCCAATGATCCAGGTTCCTCCTTGGCCGACGTCATTCGCTGAGAATCAGACGGCTGATGTTTCTTTCGCCTTAAGTCCCAATGCCAGCGCTCCGTACTCTAGCAGCCCTAGCTTTGATGACTACTCCAATTTCCTCCAGAACGATGCTTTAACGGCGCTCCGGCGCTATCTGCCCTCCAACGTTAAAACAAACTGGAGTGACCTCGTATTGGAGGTGTTGGACTCCGAAAACGAGGACTGCTTCGGGAAAGACTTGGATCTTCCTGTAGACGCTTATTCATGCGATCATTTCCGCATGTTTGAGTTTAAGGTGAGGAAGTGCATGCGTGCCAGGTCGCATGATTGGACCGAGTGTCCGTACGCTCATCCCGGAGAAAAAGCTCGTCGGAGGGATCCACGCAAGTATCATTATTCGGGTACTGCATGCCCGGATTTCCGTAAAGGGAGTTGTAAGAAAGGTGATGCTTGTGAGTTCTCGCATGGCGTATTTGAGTGCTGGCTCCACCCTGCTCGCTATCGTACCCAGCCATGCAAAGATGGGCTTAATTGTAAGAGAAGGGTCTGTTTCTTTGCTCACTCGCCGGAGCAACTCAGGGTTCTTAGCCCGCTAGCTGACTCCTATGACGGCTCTCCTAACAGGGTTGCTGTTGAGGGGTC